>PVHP010019465.1:0-31831 GCA_004024765.1 Zapus hudsonius
GGGAGTTAAGTCCATTTATATTCAGTGATATAACTGTGAGGTTTGCTTTGAGCCCTGCCATGATGAAGGGATAATGAGGGTTTCATCTCTGCTGTTGTTATTAGCCCACTGACTGTGATTGTCATGTCTGAACTCTGGTATTCTTCTGAGGAAGATTTCTTGTTTCTTCCGTATGGGTTATCTCTTGCAGGAGCTTCTGAAATTGTGACTTTGTTTTGAAATAGTCATCGAGCTGTTTTACTTCATGAAACATTTTCACTTCTCCATCTATCAGGAGGGATAACTTTGCTGGGTAGAGTAGTCTGGGTTGAAAGCCATACTTCTTTAGGGCCTGAAAAGCATTATTCCAAGCCCATCTGGCTTTCATGGTTTCTAATGAGAAGTCTGAGGTAAGTCTGATGGCTTTTCCTCTGTAAGTTACGGTTTGTTTTTCTCTAGCAGCTTTGAGTGTTTTCTCTTTGCTTTCTATGTTAGGCATCTTGATTAAGATGTGTTTTGGAGAGTTCCTCTTCATGTCCTGTCTGTTTGGGGTCCTCTTGGCCCCTTGAAAGTTGAGTGGTCTTTCTCTTGTTAGATAGGGAAAGTTTTCTTGAATAATTCTGTTGAAGATATTTCCTATGCCCTTAGCCTGGTCTTCTTCTCCCTCTGGGATCCCAATGATTCTAATATTGGTCCTCTTTATTGTATCCCATAGATCCCTCAAATTGTGCTCACTTGATTTCTTAAATTTATTGAAACCTATGACATCCTTATTATTTCCTTCGGATTTGTCTTCTACTTCTGAAAGTCTGTCCTCCAGATTATCAACCCTGGGACTGAATGATTCAAGTGAGGTTTTTAGTATTAATTCTTGATTTTTGGTTTCTGCTATGATTTTATTAATGGCCTCTAATTCTTTGGTGAGATCCAATTTCCAATCTATTTTTGTTTTTGCTTGGGTTTCCTGAAAATCATTTTTTATTTTTCTTAAGTCCTCATCAAATTTAATTAATTGATTGTCCAGCTCTTCTCTGAGTTGATTAATCTTTAATTCACTTAATGTATTTCTGAATTCGTTCATATTTCTCTCCATCAAATTCAGTTTGTAGTCTATGCTTGAGTAGGAATGCTTCAACTCATTCATGTCTTTTCTCATAAGTTCCATATCAGCCCTTAACTGCATCATATTTGCATTGCTGTTGTGGTCAGGAGTCATATTGTTCTCTCTCTGCAATTGTGTATGAGCTCCTTCCACTTCCTTGTCAATTTCATGTTCCATAATGGGACTAGGTGCCCTCGGTTGGGAAGATACGTTTTTCCGTTGGTTTCTGCCCATGCCCAGCTAGCGAAGAGGGACTCAGGTGCCCTGAGGAGTCCTATTCAGCCCACTTTACTTTCTGGCAGTAGCGCGTGATCCCTGGTGCTCACGGAGAGCGCCTGTGCCCTCCTGGTATGTACCCGTCTGATGAACCGGCCTCTGCCAGGGCCCCCAGGTATCTGCCTACTGACTGGCCCCAGAACCAAGCTAGGTCTTGCGCTTGCCTGTGTATATGAGGGGCATTGTGGAGAGGATTAAGTCTGAGGACTGGTTGTTCCCGCTGTGGAAGCCACTCAATTGGCACCAGGGAATGGAACCCTTCGTGAGGGGACGAAGGCGGGTGCCTGAGGGTTCATCTGCGTGCTCCCCTGCAGAGCCGAGGGCTGTAGGGGAATCCCGCTGAGGTCCCAAAGCTGAGGAGAGGCCGGGCGGCCCAGGGACAGGCCCAGCCGCTAACCTGGGCTGGGTCCCAGTTAGGCAAAGAAACCTCTTTGGAGGGACACCTCCTCCCCTCCCAGCTGGTGGAGATGAGCACGTCTGGGGACCGGCAGCTCCCACAAGGAAGCCTCTGGATTGGCGCCTAGGGCCGGGATCGCCAGCCGCCGCCGGGAAAAAGGCAGCAGCCTGTGGACCCAGCTGCGAGCTCTCCTGCAGAGCCGAGGGCAGTAGGGTAACCCGCTGAGGTCCCGAAGCTGAGGAGAGGCTGGACGGCCCAGGGACAGGCCCAGTCGCCAACCTGGGCTGGGTCCCAGTCAGGCAAAGAAACCTCCGCGAAGAGACGACTCCTTCCCGCTCAAGCTTCCCAGGTATATGCCTCAAGATTGGCCCCGGGACATAGCTTGCTTAGCCTGCCCAAGGCTGGCATCTGCCTGTGTATGGGGGGGTCGTGGAGACAAGCACGACTGAGGATCAGGTGCTCCCACGAGGGGAAGCGGCTCAATTAGCGACACTCGGAAACCACAGCGAGGGGATAATGGCGGGAGCTAGTGAGGGGGGGAGGGCTCGGTCCTCTGCTCTGCTGGGGAGCAGAGAGCTGCTGGAGAACCCCTTCTGCTCTGGCCCAGGGGCTGGGGAGAGAGGGGGGCCCGAAATCAGGTCCAGCTGGTGACCTAAGTATGGATCCCAGCTGAAGAGATCAAACCTTTCCGAAGAGAGTCTTGGCGACGCTGTTACTCGTCTGCCATCTTGCTCCGCCCTCCGGAAGTTTTCATCTTTGTGATATCAACATTATGGGTAGGTCTGTGAGCAAGCCCAATGTTTTGGGTTGTATGATTACTAATTCTAAAAAGGAATATTCAAAAATATGGCATTAATAATACAGTACATGGAAATGAGAATTCTAAAGGGTTTTATACCTTTTCAGTAGTTCTACTAGAAGGGTACATGCAATCACCAATCTTGTGATCCCCTCCCTTAAATAGTAGTTCCCTTTTTTTGTCAGTCTCAGGCAGAAACTCTTGTAGACATAGAAAATATGAGAAAAGGTTATAAAATAGCATCTTAGAGCTCAGAGAAAATATAAATCTCTTCCTGACCAGGGAAAAACAGTTTTAACTGGAGTCAGAACAGAGGCTTCAAGACCAGACTTCCCTCACCCCCACACAAGTCCCTGAAAAAGGCGGGCTGGCTGACTAGAAATGGCTATGCCCAAGGATACAGAATAGAAGGGAAAGAGAGTACTGGTTAAGCAATTGGGAAGTCTATCACTCCAAAGCCTGCAATTGGAAAAAGGTTAAACTAAGAATGTATATCAAGGTTAAAGTTTATATGCAGGTCTCTAAATTAAATATAGGTGAGATACTTGGTCCAGATCTGAGGGGGTCTTTTTAAAAAATTCTTCTGCCTCTATGCTGATGCCAGAAGTTTGCTTCATCCTGTTTGCCCTGTACAAACTGGCAATGGGACCCAGGAAGAGGAAACAGGATGCAATGAAGTTCTCACTGTGGGGCTTATGCTGCATTGTTATGCTCCCCAGTGGCTGAGAATCCATCAAGACAGTTAAACATTAGGGAAATACCCCAGATGGGCACTAGAGGCCAAAGAGGATTAAATCCTACTCCTATTGGGGTGCCTCCAGCTGCCAGTATGGCTGCTGCTTTGTTGTCTCTACCCCTCCCTCCTCTGTTGGTGAATATCAGGGCCCATTTGCTCATAAGCCCAAAGCCCACCCCTGGAGAATTTCCTGATGGCACTGCCTAGTTGGCTTCTCTGCTTTGCTGAATGAGGGAGACTGCAAACATGGGAAAATCAGGATGCTGAGCCCAGGCTGAAAAAGAGTGAGTCCCAAGTTGCTGCAGACAATTGGAGACATTTTATAACAAATTTGTTGTAACCATTTTAAAGTGTGCTTTATCTCTCTATGACTTTATAGAATTGCTAACAGAAAACAACCTAAAGATTTGTGCTTAAATTCATAATTATTTTCTAACATGCCTTCATATTTAAAATATGTGTTTCAGAGAACTTAAGAAAAGAGGTTCCAAAATTAGTAAATGATAAAGTTTATGTATATTTTGTACATACATAAGTCAAATTTAATCTACTCTTTTTACAGAAGGTCATTTTAAGAAGCTACTTGATAACACAAAACAGACACTTTTGTTGATATATTTAAAGTTTATGATAAAAATATTCTGAGATTTGACCTCTCCCACAGAGACTGTCTGATACATTAATGAACCCACTAAGGAAGGCTCTCAATAAAATACAGGAGAATATACATGATAATATAATGGGAGGAATTAACAAATGATATGTCTGTACAATGAAAAATGTCTCTAATGAAAGTTTTGATGGTAGTTATAATGAGATAAGTTGATAAGAAAGATAAACTGGAATGGAAACTTTAATGCTGGATATTAAATGTTTGATGATAGAAATATTTTATTACAGAATCTTTACATAGATTTTAAGGTAAAAATATGTGGTTAATTATATTAGTAAATGTAAACAGAAGGTTTAAAGATATATACATATGGTATATAAGGAGAAAAAATAAATAAACAATCTTAAAAGTTTTAATCAGACTCATTAGGATGGGAAATATGGGGACTTCTGAAATTAAACTGAAAGTGTTGTATCTTACATCATGCATAATTATTTGTGGGAGGCCAGGTGCAGACTGTCATGATTTGATCCAGATGTCCTCCACAAATGAGTATGTTCTGAAAATTTACAAGGAAATGAGGAAGAATTAGTTGGGAGTTTTCCAAATACAGTTTGTGTGAGAAACTTGCTTTGTTCTGCCTGCCTGTGTCCTGAGAACTTCTGCAGGGCTACTTTATGCACAAGTGGACTGATTTGAGCAGATAGATATGGCACAGAAAGAAAGGAAATTCTCTGTGCTAAAACTGCTGCCTGTTCAGCTGCAGTTGTTTGATAGATTTCAGCCCCTGAGATTGAGCCAGATGATCTGCATTCGAGCAGCAGGAAGAATGCAGATTCTTTTGAATTAAGGGGCCTAAATGCTGAATAAAGTTTACTGCTATCCAAAGTCAGCTATATTCCCCTTGAATTAACAAGTTCGTAAATTACCTGGTACTAAGGGGCATAGCAACTGCAGGAAGAGAGGGTCATAAGATTTGCAACATTGTTTAGGCCATAGATAATGTAAAATTGGTGTGATGGATTACCTGCATGGAGGATTTTTGAAACCATGAGGATAAACCATGGGTTAGAGTGAAGACCCAGTGAATGCCAGAACTATGGGATTGCTGGCAATGAGCGCTGCCAGCACTAAATAAAGTTTTTCCAGATGATGAGTAGCCAAGTTGCAGGGACAAAATTAAAACTCCAGGAGACTTGATACTGGTTAGATTTATCAGACTTGCAGATATAGTTTGATGTTCCATTATTTGTTTTAGATGTGTTTTGGTTCAATCTGTCTGCTATATTTTGCAATGTAAATGTTTTGTGCCATTATGAGTTTGTTGTTTTGTTATTAGAGTATATTTAAATGTCATTTATGAAAACTGTAACATTGCAACGGATCCTTATGTTTTCATCCTGGTACTGTCAGGTGTTTATCACTGAGGTTATCATTTCAGTCATAAAATAATTTAGTCATCATGATTTTGTTTTGGGAGAACAGAAGGAAATCCCCTGCTCTAAGAAAATCTGCTAAGTACAAATGATGTTGATATAATTCATATGAACTTAATATATTCTAACAAACAAAAATATTACATTGTCTTAAATCATAAAGTGGCTTAATGTTTAAGGTATTTGCTTATAAAATTGCTCTATGCCAGTCAAAATGTGTGTAATATATGTGGAATCAGGCTGGATTAGTTCAACAAAGAGTGGATTTTGTTTTATTTTAAATTATATATAAATTTAAAGTTATTTATAAGATACTGTTTTAAGGACACAAACATGCTTTCCCTGTAATTACAGCTGACAAGATATTTATATCTGCTTTCTATGTTCCAGAAGTGAATTAAATTGTCATCTGACAACTAAAATGCTGATCAGAATGATTTTAAATCTTTGTGTTATTCTCTAACCAGTTTTGCTTTATTAACTAGCTATCTTCTGAATTTCTTTAACTATGTTTTACTAATCAGATAAGTAAAATCTCTCTGAGTGATATAACCACAGGTAAAAGCCAAAGGCAATTGTAAATGTCTGAGTCAAAGGATAACCACTATTTTGGTTCCTTCTCCCAGGTCAAAGGCTACAGGAGATGATGGGAAGCCTCTGGCTCCTAACCTCTGGTGTTACCTATCTTCTTGGTCAGGGAGGACAGGAAGACCCAGAGATAGACTCCAAGTCAGTGTATCTATAACAGGAAAGTCATATCAGGGGAACCTGGTCCTCAAGGCTTCCCAAGATAGGGAAGGCCATATGGTCAGCATGACCTTGACAAATCCAAATGGATGACACAATGTTGAGAGTCATAGAGCTCCTCAGAGGTCCCTAAGAGCCTCTCATATACAGCCATTATTGACATCTAAAACTACAATATATTGTTAATTCTGGCTGCCTGCGTGGTCTTAAATACCCAGTAAGAGAGTATTATGATATTAACAAAGACTCAAATACACAGGCTCTCTTGTCTGAATCTGGCTTACAGTAACCCACGCTTTCTTTTGCTTCTCTCCAACACTGATTAGTCAGCCAGTGTTTGCTTTAAATTGAATTGCAGAAATTGACTTTATTAGTTATATTTTTCTGATAGTTATTAATTTGTACTAGTCCAATGTTTCTCTGTTGTGCCTTATTATAATGGAAATGTTTACTCTGTGCCTTTTTTAATGTTAGACAAAATAAAACTTATATTATAAAATGATCATTTGTTTATTAGGGCCAAGGTTTTAAAGTGGGACTCCATAAAATCAGCCTTAAGTCTTAAATGGATAAAGCCCTACCAAGAAAGATGTATATTGTAAGAAACAAATCTGGAGTCCAGCTTTAAGATAATTTGGAGCTCAGAGTGTTCAAACTTGTTGGTCTTGGTGATGCTAGTTATTTAACAATGTCTCTTTGCTTAGATTTACAGCTCTAGAGTATACGAAGTACTCAAAAATACAAGCCAAAAAATTCAATCAACCAACTCAAAAAAAGGGTAGTGAACTGAACAGAAAATTCTCAAGTACGAAATATAAATGACCAACATACATTAACAAAGATGTTCAACATCTCTTGCCATCAGGGAAAGCAAATTAAAACAACATCTCACTCAACTTCCAATGGTTATTAATTTTTTTCAAATATAAAAATGTCTCCAAATTAATGAGGAAAGTGGAACCCTCATCTACTGTTGGTGGGTGTGCAATGTGCAAACTTGTGCAGCCACTCTGAAAATCAATACAGAGGATCCTCATAAATCTAAAAATAGATGTACCATTGTCATAAGCAACCCATGCTGCTGGGATTGCCCTCCAAAAACAACACATTTTCTGTGAGGAAGAAGGGATTTGTTGAAGTTTACAGATCCAGGGGAAGTACTGAGAGAGATCAGGAGAAAGAACCTCTCCCATAGGTAGATAGGGTGTGGCCTTTGACAGTGACCTCATGTTACTGTGCCACAAACTCCTCCCAGGCCAGGGTCTTGCCACTCCTCCCAGCAAAACTTTTAAAAGCTCTAATTCAAGCTTGGGCCATGCTTTTTTCCTATCCTGACTGCTGGGCTGTAGGTGCACAGGACCTGGTGTTGAGTTATACACCTCTCCTTGCTCTTATCTGGCTACAAGCAGGACCCTGCCACAGTTCCAAGATGATGAAGGAGGTTGGCTCCCTTTCACAAGTACAAGCAGAGAGAAAAAAATTTCACTAGTACTTCTACACAAGCAAACAGTAAGGAACCTTTGGCAGAAGGAGGCAGTGTCAGACTGGAGAGGTTTTTTTCTGTCAGAAAGAGTAGGAAGATTACCTAGAGCAGAGTCTGGTCTTTGTCAAATCAGAACAACTGAGATCTAATATAACCCTTGGTGAATCTGTTATTGAAAGAGAAAACATTTGACAACCAATGGTGTTAGTTTAACTTCAGACATTAAATAACCTGATGTATAGTAGAGATCTTTATAAACATAAGACAAATTTATGTTTTATCCATGACAGAAATTTTATGAAAATGTAATTAAGTTATCACAAGGTACTTTATCTAACAGAAGGATAGAAGCCACAATCAAATTTGTATGTTTGATAGTACTAGCATGAACAAGGAAAAATCATTTTAAAACCACAATGTTTCTAGATGTGAGACCTTCATCTTTCAAAATTATCACTAGTAAACAAACCTTATCTTAAAACCTCCATTTTCTCAATAATTCACATATTGACAAACAGATATCATTAGCTTGAATGACTACCTTAAGAGTCCTGTTTATGTTTCTTAACCTATGAACAATTTAGTATTCATGAGATATTGATGAGTAGCCTTAATCATTTGACTTTCTTAAGAACAGCTCTACATTCTAGAAAAGCCTAATGGTTGAAGCTGCTTAAATACTCCTTCTTCTAAACCATGGACTGATTAATTTAGCTAGGTCTAGAGAGTTAAGAGTCACTGAGCCAAAAACTGGTGATCAGGTACATTGATAGTAGTAGTCAGTTTAGATGTTTTACAAGTAAAAGAATAGTTGCATTTTTATAAAACATTTAAAAAAGTTAGGTTAGAGAATTGCTTGGTATTTAAAATTGACTTGTGGTGGTCACTCTTTTCCTAAAGCTTGCTGTGACCAGTCTTTTTGACAAAACCCAAATTTAATTTTTTTATGAAAAGAGACCAAGAAATTATCTTTAGAAATTATTATATCTAGTATTGGAATTTATAATTGGGGCCTTTACCAGAATTTAGGAGTATATCCTTTTCTTCCTGAGAATGCCAAATGAGTGTAACCATTGATAGGTATCTCTAACGGTTGAACAACCTGATCCTTAATGTAGACTTACATGTAAAATACTTGAAGGTATTCAAAATACTTGAGGGTATTCTCTTCCTCTTTTTATTTATAAGCATACAGAAAACACAATAGAATTACAGTAAATAATGTCGCTAACCATTGAGCAATAGACAAAAAGTTTTTTTAATTTATTGACTCAGTTTACCCATATAATCATGGACTTCTGCACCATAAAGAAGATAAATCTCACTGTGTTATGATTTTCCATTATATTCTTTATTAACCAGAGGGCCAGTCTGGTTTATGCAGAAGCATTGGGAAATATGCCTGTTTTTGGGTCTGTCTCCAAAAGAGCTCTGTTTTGGAGACAGAATCAGGCTGAGCATATTAAAACATCTGGTTTGTCTATAGAATTTAGTTTTTCATCCTTTATAGAATTAAGAGAAATTGTTCCCAATTGTGTTAACTCCTTATCTAATAATAGAAAACATATAAGAAAACTGAAAAACATATTTCAATAATAGTTATCAGCACATATTAATAGATTTTATAGTCTATGGATGTAAGATATTTCCTGTTAATTTTTAAGATGTATATTTTAAGAGTATAGGCAAAACATAATGACCACTGAGATAAGTTATAATTAAAATATTTACCATATCTGTGAATGATTTGTTATCTTGAAGACCTTTGAATGTATCTGAGAAATCACTCTTGCTAGAATTTTTTTTCAAAAACTGATTGAAGTAGACTGAAAAAAAAAATAAGTCTGTGGTATAGTTAGGAGGATAGAACATTGTACAATCAGAAAAGTGACCTGGGATGACCCAGAAGGGGGATGTTTTTGTTAATCTAAACATACTTGCATACCCATGCCTCAGCTCTGAAAAAAATCAAGGCGTCAGTCAGCAAGCAGCTGAGACCTAAGCCTTCTGTTCAATGTGGAGAAGGGGCTAGAGGCAAAAAGAAAAAAAAGGCAAAAACCAACCTATTTAGTTTTGTTTTCAGAAATAAAAGGCTTTTGGTACCTCCTGGGGGAAGCCTTTTATTAAATCTGAGTGGCCTGACTGCAGCTACATAGGGCTGGATTTGGGAGAATTTTTTTTTCTCAATCTGGTGAAGGGATGGAGCAGAACAGATAGTTGGACCAGAGATAGGGAGTCAGAAATGGGGATTTTAAAGAAGAAATGGGTTTTGGGGAGGAGTGATGAGATATGAGGAGAGGTGACAGCAGATGCAGAGGGGAGTCACCCAAGGGCTGTGTGAAAGAAGAGGATGGGTGGAGGGCAAAGAGAGGGGTGGGATCTGGTACCACTTTCCATTTTGATGCTTCTAATTATCAAGGCTTCTGAGGGGCATTGTCTAAAGGGTATTGAGGCCAGATTTGAATTGAGAGCCAAAATAAGATTTGGGGATGAAGCTTGACAATTTGGAGATCATTTTGGTAGGAGTGTGATGAAGTGCCCATTGCCACCTCCTGGGATATCTCCCAGGCCTAGGGAGGGTTACAAAAAAACCCTAGAGTTAGGAGGGGGTGACCCCAGACTCATAACTTTTGAGGTGTTTGTGGACCAGCAAAAAGTGAGGAGCTCCTGGAGCCCTCTGGGGTCCACAAACAGAGAGAAGTGTCAGAGACTGTGAGTCTCTCAGACTCATATCTTGGCACTACTGCCACAAGCCTTGAAGTGTTACCTTGTCCTGGAAACTGAAGATTATGACATGGATGCAAAAAATTCAAACGGTGAGTGGGCTCCTTGACTGGTGCTCAGAGCCCAGGGGAAGGGGAAATCAAGGATAAAAGACAGAGAGAGAAGGAGGGAAAGCCGAGAGAGAGAGAGAGAGAAGAGAAGCATGGAGAGTTGAGAGAGAGAAGAGAAGGAGGGAGAGCTGAGAAAGATACAGGAGGGAGAGCTGAGAGAGAGAAGAGGAGGGAGAGCTGAGAAAGAGAAGGAGGGAGAAGTGTGTGTGAGAGAGAAGAGAAGGACTGAGAGCTGAGAGAGACAGAAGGAGGGAGAGTTAAGAGAGACAGGAGGGAGAGCTGAGAGAGACAGAGAGAAGAGAAGGAGGGAGAGCTGAGAGAGAGACAGAGAGAGAAGAGAAGGAGGGAGAGCTGAGAGAGAGACAGAGAGAGAAGAGAAGGAGGGAGAGCTGAGAGAGAGAAGATAAATAAGAGAGGGCACTTGTGGCCCTGGGTGACCCAGAAGGACAGCCATTTGGGTGAGAAGAAGAGAGCTGGCAAGGTCAAACAGGAGGAGAGAGGGAGCAGGAAGAGAGAAGTGAGTAGGAGAAAAAGTGAGGAGGGGGATTAAAACCCTGAATGCCCCAGAGGGGCAGCCATCCCGAATTTCAGCACCAAAATGTTGGAAAGTTTAGGTAGAAGATAGAACCAGACTGGGCTCAGACAAGGATACCTATATTTTGCAAGGAGCAGAAAGTGGACACCCATATCTGAAGTCATCTTCCTGCAAAAGCCCTCTCCAGACTCTTTGTTAAAGCCTGTAGATAAAGTTTGCCTGGGCCTGGGCCTCCTGGGGGAGCTGTCTATGGAGGGAGAAAAGGTGACCAAATGAATGTGGATTGGGCTGGCTGCAGAGCTCTTCAAAAGGGACTTATCAGTCTCCCAGGTGCTTGAAACATAGATAGGGTACTTTAGATAGAAGGTATCCTGGGTAAGTTCCTGTGTGAAAATATTTTCCCAGGCTCAGAGCCACATATTCCCTCCAATTACATCTGAGATTTCAGACTGCATCTTAAAAATGAGTCCAGTAAAATCAAAACAAGTTGCAAACATTTAGCATATAATGGCACAGATAAAGCTTTTTCAACATCTATGAGGCATAACAAGGAGAGACTGGACCATTGCATTCCCAATAACCATTAGAAAAACATCAAACATTTGCAGTTCAAGTCTGATGTCATGACCAGTGACTGGCAGTTTCTGAATTTTCAAATACCACTCCCCTGCCCCCCACCTTGACTAAGAAACTGGAGAAAACTTATATCCCATGACAGCAGTGCTCCACAGTAGTTCTTACAGAGTTCTCATATATCCAAAACATCTTCAGGTCTCCATGCAATCCATGGTCCATCTTCCAAAGGCTTCATTGTCCTATCAGGGACTTCATGCCCTGTTCCAAATACTGCATCTCAGCAGTGGCTCCTATAACCATGTGCACTTTATGAACCACTCTATTCATTTTTCATGCTTCTGAAAACAAAACCAGGTATGTAGGACACAGCCATGTTGTTATTTCAGGGATATAATAAATTGTGACCCTGAAGAGCTTGTCCCTTCCTTCTAGCCATCTCCTTTCAAAAGAATTTGCTTTTTAGCCATTCAGTCCTTACTGGGTGGAATCATCTTAGGCATACTTTCCACTGGTTTATGGCAAAAAATGTTGGGCTATCTTTAATGTTGCTAATATATTTGAAAATTGCAGTTTCAGTAATTTAAAACAAGTCTCTATGGCTGTAAATTTTCAACTTCTATTTTTCTAACTTTAAATATTAAAATTTTCAGTTCCATGTCTTTAGCCAAGCACATCAGTCCATTACTTAAATTCAACCTTGATCAAATTCTCTGAGTATGGGCAGCAGAACACAACCAGCTTTTATGCCAGTAACTGGAACATCTCAGAGTTCCAATAAAGTTCTCTGCAGTCTCTCCTTCCCTTTTGAACATTCATAAGCAAAGACTCAAAAATGCAATTCCCTCTCAACTTAGTATTTTTAAACTCTCACCAGAATAGTCTATTAAACTTGGCTTACCACTCTGGAAAAAGATGTCTTCAGTTGCAAGTACCAAGTTCTATTACATTCTTCCTCCAGCACAAAAATTACAAAAGACCAAAATCCACATGGTCAGATTCATCACAGAAATATCACCACACTCTCTGGTGCCAATTTCTGTTGTAGACAGCTCATGCTGCTGAGATAAACTTAAAAACTAGACACATTTTTTGTGAAGAAGGGATTTACTGAAATTTATAGATCCAAGGGAAGTTTCATAATGGTGGAGAAGGTTGGCCCCTTTTCACACACTCAAGCACCAGTACGTCCACACAAGCAAATAGCAGGGAACTCTAGCCAGAGCTAAGACTGCTCTCTGCATACATTAGGCTTCAATTCTGCATCCTCTCCAGTAACACCTTAGGCCTGGATCACAGGATCTGCCCAAAGTGACACCTCCAAAAGGCTGGAGACAAGCTTTTTATTTTTTTTTATAAATTATATCTTTATTATCCATATTAACATACATTGAATGAGCAAATAATGTGTTGGTGTCCCCAATTCCCTGATTTCCCTCTTCTTTTTCCCAATCAGCTGGATATCCTCCTCTGTGGGCAAACTAGGTCAGTACATGGGGTAGGAGGTTATAGATAGCCTAGGAGTCAACCCGGTTGCACCCCCATTTGTATGTTGTTACTGAGGGGAGCATATCTCTGGATATTCTCCTCCACCATGGCTCTTAAATCTTTCCGCCCCTTCTTCCACTCAGTTCCCTGAGTCATAGTGGGTGAGTATTAAGGCTGCTTTACTGTTGAGGTCTTAGAGACCTCTGTACTTCTGCTTTACATCATGCTGAAAATCTCTGGTCTCTTTCTGGCTTATCCTGGGTAGACTGATTGGCTGTAGATTGGAGACTCAAAGCAAAACATATTGAAAACCAAAATCTTGGGCCCCCCAAAGAGAAATTCACTTTACAACTGAATTGCAAAAATTCTACTCAGTATAATCTAGCTGATTCAGAAATGTGTATCTCAGTTAACCTATACTGATCTCACTCTTCAATGGAGATTCTATTTGTATTTTTTTCAGAAGGCAGAAAGAGAGCCGTTGTCTTTCCAACCCTACCAAGGAGCCACAGGACAATAGCTGACATCCTGGCATGAGATGAGCCACCCCAGACCTACCATGGAGGATCCTTATGGAATGCCACAGAGAGTGATGGGATAAACAAGCGACCTATAACCACAACCAATCAGTCAACCCAGGATAAGCTTTTAATAAGACTTCTGAATCTACTCAGGGACATTCATTCAAACTACTACAGCCATTTAATCCAGTGATACTACTTCTGTACATATAACATAAAGACTACTCATTCCTACAGAGATATTTGCTAAGCTATCTTTATTGCTGCTTTATTCAAAATAAATTGCAAAAGCACTTGATTAACTACTAGATCTATGTGAAAATACAATATTGTTGAAGAAACCATAGGCTGCATTTGCAAAACTTTGAGAGATCATGCTGAAACTTAGAAGGAAGGTATCTACTTGCTGGCTATCTTTCTTCTTTTTCAAAGTGCTATGCAAGTTTCTGGGGGATAATGGTCACTGATAATGTGAACAAGCAGCGGACCCTGCAAGCTAAAAAATCAACCAGCCTGGAAAGATGCACATAATAGTAGAATACAGGCTATGGTGGTAACCAGCTGCTCTCTGATTGGATATGAGACCCACTTGTAATGGGAAAGCTGGGGTTCCCAGAAAGTTTGGTTACTCAGCTAATTCCAATGCACTTTAAATCTTAAGAGTACCCAGATTCTTGTTGTATAAAATTATAGAATTAAAATTATAGACCACCAGAGGATAAAATACATTTGGGGACTTTATTTAAAAAAGAAAGGAGAAGTTACAGTGATCTCCAGACACTAGTAAGAAAGAGCACATGGGGGAGGTTTTAGCAACATATCTATAAAATCTGTGCTGGCCATCCAAGCAAGGAAAAGCAGGGAAGATATAAGAGAGTTCCCATCATGAGGAAACAAAATGTTCATGTGGGAAGTAATCCTGAGCCTCCTCACCACAGCCAGAGCTCTGGTAAGTGGGGCTTTCCTTTGCCTGGAGATTCAGATGTCTGTCTACTGGACAGCCATGAGGGAAAAAGAGAGCAATCCTTCCTTTCCCAGGTGAATATATTCTCTGGCCCAGGTGAGTCAGAGAAACAGCTGGTTGGTCAATCTTTGACCAATCAGTTTCAGGATAAGGTTTGAACTCTAGTAAGAGACTGCCTGCCACTTAAGGGGAGGGGGGAAAGGTAAGACAGAGTTAAGTGGAGCCTGCCTGCAAGCACATTTCCAAGGACTTGTTATCTTTTGGGTCCAGTCACCCTAACCTGTCACACACTCAGTGGGAAGGAATTCATACCTGAAACTAAGAACTATGTCATAAGCTTATGTCTTGGGAGGTCATAAACTGTAGAGGGAAGTTCCCACTGTTGCTGGGATTATATGAGAGTATGCTTATCAAATGTCTTCTAAATGGGTATGTTTCTCCTCATTGATTCATGCTGCTCTCATTCTTGGTTAGCATATATGCTTACTACAGATAGCATTGAAAACAAAGGTGACCCAAAATTCATCAATTTGATAAGGAAAGGAATCCAGCTGACTAGCTCAAGAGGTACTGTTTCTATCACATCTGCCAGGATGCTGGAGACATTATAGAGGAAGTTACATGATATATGTGAGTGTTACTCTCACTGCAGTCTGAAAACCTCCTCTGGGGAGATGGCAGTAGACACTGAGGATATTCAAAACTTATAAAAGCAGAAAAATCATGTACTCCAAAATACTCATTACTAAAAGAGACTTATAAGACAGCCTCCATGTCTCAAGGAAGATTGCAGAAAATAAGCAGAAAGATTTTAAGAGCCACAGCATGAGAACAATATACTGAGGCATTGTCCCCCTCCCCCTAAGATTTACTGGTATATTTATAACCCCACAGTTAATACCAATAACCTCACTGTTGCAGTTACCTTCATGTTGCTGGGAAAAACTCTCAATCAGAAGCAGCTTGTGGAAGGAAAATGTTTATTTCAAGCTCATATATTTCAGTGGAAGTTACATCGTAGCAGAAAAATCTGACTCACTTTAGCATATAAACATAAGAGAAAGAGAGAGAGAGAGAGAGAGAGAGAGAGAGAGAGAACCCAGCACCAGTCAGCATAAGCTAACTCTGAACACACCCAGTAAAGTTGTTCACATCATCATCTACCAGTTATGCTCAACTTATAGCAGAGGTCCACCTGCTGACAACTATGTAAAAAGCTTATTCTTTATTAAAAAGACCTAATGGTATGGGGACATTACTTTCAAAATAGAAATTCTGCTTATGATGCCATGGACTCATGACAAATGAAAAATGTACTCAGTCTAACTTCAAATATCCCCAGAGAATTCACAAACTGTAACATTATTCAAGTCCTAAATCTCATATGAAATTTAAGACAATCTTTTAATTCTGAGCCATATAAAATTAAAGCACAGGGCTGGAGAGATGGCTCAGTGGGTAAGGCACTTGCCTCCAGTGCCTAAGGCTCTGGGTTCAATTCCCCAGGTCCCACATAAGCCAGACCCACAGGGTGGTGGCCCTGGTGAGCTCTCTCTCTCTCTCTCTCTCTCTCTCTCTCTCTCTCTCTCTCTCTCTCTCTCTCTGCTTGAAAATGAATAAATAAAATATTTAAAAAAAAATTAAAGCACAATTATCTACTTCCAACACATAATGTCATGGAATAAACATTACCATTGCTATAAGAAGGCATAACAAGGCGAGACTGGGCCAATGCAAAATCAATAACCAGCAGGCAAACATCAAACATCTGCAGTTCCAAGCCAAACACCTATAACCAGTAATGAAATGTCTGGGGTTTCAATTCTGTCCCTCCAACTTCATTTTGAGCTCTCCATGCCAGTAATTCCACATTCTTGCTTTATCCAAAATATCCTCAGGCCAATACTGCAAACCACAGTTGATCTTCATAGCTCCATACAATGTCCTTACTTGTCATCCTAAAGAGGATTTAAATTGTCTTTCATATTGCCACATCTCTGAGGCTCCTGGAACTAGGTGTATTTATGTCTGGCTTACCTGAAATTTTCATGCTTCTAAAACCAGTAATAGATAGGTGGCATAACCAATTTTGTAAATGCAGTGGGAAATAAAGCTTGACCTTGACAAGCAGAATACTCCTTTAGAATTCTTCCTTTCAGCTCTCTCCTTGCAATATATATTATGTTTCTACTATCTTGAAAATTCCATGATGGGTTTTATACTCTTAAGGTATCTTTTCCATTGTCCCATTCCAAAACATTTGCCCCCCCCCTTAATGGTAGTAATCACTTCTTGATTTTTTTCCTGTGATAAAATTCATTTTCCATATCATTTTGTTCTATGCTTCCAGAAAGCATGCTAGTCCATTGCTTATTTTTGTTAATTTTTATATCTTTATTATCAATTAGTATATATATTGTATGATCAAATCTTGTGAATATGTCCACGTTTCCCTCCAATACATTTAAATTCACCTTTGCACAAAATTTTGGAATATGAACAGAAGAAGGCAGCAAGCCTATCTGCAAGTAATGAAGTTTCCAAACCTTTCTCTTCTTCCCTTTTGAAACTTTATAGGCTAAGCTTTCAAGTTCACAATTTTCTCTGCATGTAGCATTTTCAAACTCTTACCAAAATATCACACAATGCTCTGTTTATATCACCACATGTCTTCTGCAGTTCAAAGTACCAAATTCTTTCATATTCTTTCAAAAGCACATAGCAAAAGACCAAAAACCACACGGTCAGATTCATTGGAACAGCAACCCAACTCTCAGTACCGAATATATGTTGTAGTTAAGTTACCTTCTCATTTCTTGAACAAACACCTAACCAGAAACAGCTTATTTTAGAAAAAGGAATTACTTCAGCCTTACAAGTTCCAGGGAAAGCTTCATCATAGCAAGGGTATTGTAAGGAAATTTATATTGGGAAATTAAAGTTGTAGTTGCATCTTTATAAATCTGATTCTGAGAATTGGGTACAGCTGCCAGCACCTAGGTGTCAAAAATATTTCAAAATAGCCCGAGTAAAAAATAGCATGCTCTTGAGGACATGAGGAGGCAAATCATTTGGACAAAACATTGTGGTCATTTGGGGCTGTCTACTGTCCCTACAAATCTTAAGACTTGAGTAGAGGCATACACTATCCTATGGTCTAAAAATGTCGGTAGTGGGAACTGTCCATAGATTAGGGGGTTATGAAATGCACCAGAGGTAGTCAGTTTTTCTTTTTCTTTTTTTTTTTCTTCCCCCTTTGTGTATTATTGCTGAGGGGGAAAATATCTCTGGATATTCTCCCACACCATGGCTCTTACATTCTTTCCAAACCCTCTTCCGCTCAGTTCCCTGAGTCATGGTGGGTGAGTTTTAAGTCTGCATTATTGTTGAGATCTTAAGTGTTTCTAGACTTCTGCTTTGAGTTGTGTTGGGTATCATTGGTGTCTGTCTCCATTAACCTTTCATGGGTTATTAGACTTACTGTGATGATTGGTCAGTCTCCTGTCTGTCTTGTCACTTTCTCGGTGGTTTTATTTGGAACCTGTGTGTCTGTTTTTAATTCATTCTCTTATATTGTTATTGAGCTGCTTTTGGTAGTTTTTACAGTTTTGGGATGGTGATTAGAAGAACATTGTCCATATGTTAGTTAAAACTACAAGTGAATTCCAATCTCTTGGGAATGATTCTTTATTGGAACCTGGTATCATTAACTTAGTTTACTAAGGAGTAATTTATCATCAGTAAACATAAGGTAATAAAATTTTAACATGTTTAATTTAAATTATTTTAAAGATACACGTTAAACTAAAAATAATCATATATTTAAAGATGATGACATCAACAATCTCATTCACATGGTTATTTGTGGAATATACTCTTCTGATCATACACAAGACAAGCAACAGGAAATTTGAGTCAGGAAGAAAATGCCGATTTATGATTTATGATATTCTGTTGTGTAGAATAAAGAAGTGTTTGAACTGCATTAAAATATTTTGTTGACAACTTTAAATGATGTAGACACAAAATATTTCTAAAATGTTATAAAATACATTTTTCCTAAAGCATACTGCATTTTAGTTTTCCACTATGTCTTATTATTTCAAGATTCTATAGAAAAGTAATGAAATGAGGATGAGTCCCTTTAAACATCCTGCAAATAAGTCATTATTCCTTTTAAACTAGTGAATATACAAACTGTATCTGGCCTGATATGTGAATGAAATTCTTCAGTATATCATGTGCAAACTGTTTCTTCTTGTTGTTCATTATATACAGGTTATATTGGCTCTTCAGAGGGAGACTCCCTGAAGTCCAAAGATTTTAAATAAATTTGACTGCCTCAAAAGATAATGATGTCCTGTACTTGTTTGGATTGTTTCTGTTCTTTAAATATTGATTGATGGTGAACAGCAACTCAAGTATACAGATTACCACACAGAGCACAACATTGTTGGTCTGTCTATAACGTCATTTGAAACAAATTTAAGATTAAATCTTGATATTCTGTAGAATCTGGATGATATTTATTTAGTCTTGCATTTTAACTTAAATGATTTTGTATGATTTTATTTGGTTCTGTTTTTGGATAATTCTTCCAAATAAATGTTATAAATTTAGGTATAATTGAATGAGAGAATTATACAGATATGACTATTTGAAATAAGGTCCTTTTATAGCAAGTTATAATGCAAACTCTTTTATAGGATAGGGTTTTATAGGGTGTATAAATTTATTTTTCTCCATAGTGTGAGCTAAGATTAATTTTAGTTCTCTTTATAACATGTTAAATGAATTTAATTAAATTTTTCACGATGCATATTTTATGTACATCTAACATTTGTCATGTTACTAAATGCATCACCTTACAACATTTACTAGGCCTTTGTGCCATGTGTGTGCCAACTAACAATAATAGTGCTTTGTTCCTTTTGTTATAGTCCTGTAAGCAATAATGATCACTTTTATTTAAAAAATATTTCTTTGCTGGTTGTCATTAGTAGTATTAGCATTAGTATTAGGATGGTTGTGAATAATTCAATCTTTAATGAACACTGAAATTTGTGACACATTTATGGCACTAAGTTTTGTTATGGAAGATGATAATAATTTACTTGCTATCTCTACTGGATCCTATTTCAAACTGTAAAATAAAATCATCTTCTTATTGAGATACCATAAGAAATAAAATCAATAACTATAGTTTAGATTTAAGTTTAAAACATGAATATAATTCTGAAGGAAATTATTTGTGGGCTGGGAATATAAATCAGCAGTTAAAGGCACTTCCTTGCAAAGCTTGCTTGCCTGGGTTTAATGCCCTAGTTCTTATGTAAAGACTGATGTATAAAATGGTACATGCATCTGGTACTATGTTTGCAAAAGCAGGAGGCCCTGGTGTGCCAATACTATCCTCTCTTTCTCTTTCTCCTTCTCTTTCTCTTTCTCTTTCTCTTTCTCTTTCTCTCTCCCCACACAAATAAATGAAAAATTCATAAAAATATTTCCAAAAAATGCACATATATTCCTGGAGTATTTATCCTTCCCTGTTTATAGGTGTATTGGGTGTGTCTGTGCATGTGTATATGTGTGTGTGAGAGAGAGAGAGAGAGAGTCCTGTAATTAGTATGTAATTAGTATGTAATTAATATGTAATTAGTATGTAATTAATATGCAATTAATTATGGTTCTTTTTTTTTAATTTAGATATTAATTACTGTCTCATATTTAGCAGCCTCTATGGCAATCAGTGCTACTTTACTTCCCATTCTATTTTAGCTATTAAAGCATGAGATTAATTACAGAGCAGGGAAATAAAATCCGTTTTCAGATTGTTGAAATAGGGCACATTACTTCAGAAGGTCCATTGGATGGGAGGGATAGCATCTATTTAAGTTTCAAGATTGCATGCAATATACAAATATCTAAGAAGTACATGAAATATCTAAGAAGTACATAAAATATCTAAGAAGTATATAAAATATATCTAAGAAGTATATAAAAGAATGTATGTACATTGGATCTGTGAGTATTAACTCATACCTATCATTAATTAGTCTGGGTAGCATATAACTTGATGAAAGTTTAGTAGGAAAGCAGAAGTGTTGACAAAATGTGATAGACCTGAACTGAACCAAATATGAAAATGTCTCTTAAAATAAAACTGATTGCATACAACCATTAAGAACTAATTATAGGAAAATAACAAATCATTGTATATACACAATTTAAATATATTACATGCCATGATACTCAACATATAGCTGTGAATAAAATAGACAAAATAACTTCATTGTATTTACTTTATCAATGGGACACAGAGCACCTGCAGGAGGTGTGGGAATCAGAGTAATGATGCACTGGGATTTTAAATAGAGTAGTCAGGAGAAGGCTTCCTGAGAAAGTGGCATTTGAGTAAGCATAAAAAAAACTGAGAGATCATGATGGGAGGTTTTAGGAGAAGATTCTTCAGGACAGAAGAAAATGAAAAAGGCCAAATCTCTATATAATGAGCTTCCTTGGATTCAGGAAGCAAACAATATATTCAGTAAAGTAGCAAGGAGGAAGTAGGAAGACAACCTATAAAAAGTCAAGTCAGAAAAGTGAAAGGTGAGAGGAGTAACAGTAGTGTATTTAAAGATAATTTTATTCCTAGTATAACTGTAACACAATTTATTTTTTTGTACATGACATGATGGGTTTTGGAAGGTTTATTCTGCTGTCATGATCACATAGGAAGGTTAGAGGAGATATAAGCACTGTTCTACACTCTAGGAGTTCAACAATAAGTACAAACTTAAAATCCTTGCACAAATAGAGTTCTTTTCTAATAGAATGGAATACCAACAGAAGTTTCATTTTCTAATGGGATTAGCCACATACATTTTGTCACATTAATAGGATCTGTGATTTGGCCAAGCAATTTAGGAGAGAATGATATCTTTAGCCTTTTGATAAAATATAAAATGATCAATATCTTGAATCAAAATTTATATAAACAAAAACTAAGGGAAAATTCAGATCACATTAAAACTGCTTACTTTATCACTCATTAAGGGACCAATAAGTCAAAATGTGCTAATATGTTCAATAGTGGCCTAAACCTAGGAGGGTAATCAATGGATTACTGATTGGCTAAGTGATCTGCTCAATGACAAGAAAACCTTAATTGGAACTCGGATCCATAGCAAAATCTAATAGGGACTTAGAACCCAGGCTCCAAGGAGAAATTCCTGTTACCAAAGAGCTAACAGAGAGGCTACACCCATTAGTATCTTGCCAAATTTGCAATGTTTCTCTCATTTAACCTATATTGATCTCATTCTCTGATGGAGATTCTGTTTGTATGTTTCATAAGGCAGTGAGAGGTGTGGACGACCTATTCCACCAAGTAGACAAGGGATGACAGCTGACATGCTGGCAGGAGATGAACCACCCCCGGCCTATCATGAAGGGTGCAAACGAAACCTAAGAGACAATGGCAAGATAAACAAGAGAACTATCACCACAACAACTCAGATAACCCATGAAAGGTCAATGGAGACAGAAAATAACAATACCCAACAAACCCAAAGCAGAATACCAGAGACAATTAAGATCTCAACAATAAAGCAGACTTAAATCTCACCCACCATGACTCAGAGAAAGAGGGGGTGAAAAAAATTGTAAGAGCCATGGTGGGGGAGAATATCCAGAGACATTGACCCCTCGGCAAAAAAACACTAAGTGGGGAAAAACCTGGCTACCTCTTCTGTAATTCATAACCCCCACCCCAAGGAAAAATCCAGTATGCACACCGAGGAGAATCCCATGTGGAATGGGGACAGGGAGGAAGGAAATGGAGGTACTTTCACAAAATTTGCTCATACAATGTATTGAATTGTTGATAATAAAGATATTTAAAAAAGAAACAAATTTGAGAGGACTGTAGAGATTACTAAATGGTTAAGGCTCTTGCCTGCATAGCCTAACAAACCATGTTTGATTCCCAAGTACCCACATAAAGCCAGAAACTCAAAGAGACACATACATCTAAAGTTCATTTTCTGTGGCAGAAAATGCAACCCTTGAGGGTCCATTCTCTCTCTCTCTCTCTCTCTCTCTCTCTCTCTCTCTCTCTCTCTCTCTCTCTCTCTCTCTCTCTCTCTCTCTCTCTTTCTCTCTCTCCCCTCCCTTCTCTCTCTGTAAATAAATAAATAAAAAATTTTAAAGTTAAAAAAACACTGAGTAACAGTTAGTGACATGTATATACTCACAATTTAATTCCAGTCTCAATAGAGTCCAATACATAGTGTGTGTATTTACTGAGCAGAAGTATTCAGATTAATTACTAACGTGTGGTGCTCAAATGTTTTTTTTGCCTTATCAACTGTCCAAACATCACATGCATTTCAGTATAGACCTGTGTCAAATATTTACTAGGGATATATAAGCCCTGCAAGTCATAGAAAGAAAATATTCAGTGATGTGGTATGGTTGAAAAACATAATATTCTTTATTATCACTACTAAATAATCAGGTGGATCATTTTTCAAAATCATTCAAAATTTATATGTAAATTTCCACTCAGCTATTCAAAGTTCTGAATTTTGATATTTTTGGGGAAAATAGTTTATTGTTGTTTCAGAAGTGTTTAAATGACTAAATAATCAATTTCAATTGTGCCATATCCAATATATTCACACAAATATCTAAAATGAAATAATGTTAATGGTGGTGCTAAGAGAGAAAGTAATATGGATGCCAAAATGAAAGGCTTAACTAATACAGAAAGCAGAAAAGAATGGAGAGAAAATAAAATGTTGAATTTGAAACTATTAAATGCAAGGTAAATTTATAATTCAGGACAATCACATTTTATTAATATATATTATTTGAATATATTTGCAGTTTATGGAATTTTCTAATTTTCACATAAATCTATGAAATATATATGTGTGTGTGTGTGCGTGTGTGTGTGTGTGTGTGTGTGTGTGTGCTTTGTACCGACTAGACTTTTGACACTGCTAAATATGTACTCTTGTACTGCCCTTTCTGGCTTCATCTCCTGATCACTTTTTTCCCTATTTCTCTCTTCTACAAAGGTAATCACCTCACATTTTGTATTCATTTAAATTCAAATATGAGAGAAACATATGAGAAATCTGGTTAATTTCACTTTACATCATGGTCTGGAAGTCTGTTCATTTCCTAAAATGATTAGATTTCATCCTTATTTATGGATAGATTATACTGAATTGTAAAATATTTACCATATAATTTTTTAAAATAATAATCTAACTTTGGGAACCTAGACTCCTCCTATAACTTGGCTATTGTGAAGAGTATCACTTAAGTATGCATTTAAAAATAATGATAATTTTAAAGACTTTAAAAGACATATTGAAATTTACAAAAAGATGGTCTGACTTTGAGCAAATCTTACTAAGCAAACATTTAAAAGATCAGAGAATCGAACACCACATATTCGCCCTCATAGGTGGTTCCTAACAAGAATAACAGTAAACTCTAAGCAAACCAACAAGAATTGAGAGTTTGGGAAAGAAAAGTAAGAACTGGGGGGAGGGGATGTCTTAAATATGAAGTTGAACCAAAACAGTTCCAAAATTATAGAATCCTCACATGCACAATGTTCTCGAATGAGTATGGAGTGGGTATCCTCTGGCAAGTGGGGCTGAGAATGGAAATGGAGAGTGTTTAAGTTTATGAAAAACTGAGTAGTTTAGCAGCTCCTGATCCCAGCCATGGAATTCTTCCTTCACTGAGATGTTGAACAAAGTGACACATGAGGTCCCCAATACACAACAGGATTCTGTCAAAGCTCTTGATAACCAACCCCAGGCCTGAGGCAAGATCCTGTTGCTGAAGAACCACAGAAAGTCATCTGTCTGCACTGAGAGACCCTACGAAGCCCAGAATGGTAGCCAGCCTCCAGATGGTAGTTAGTGCAGAGCTGGAAGGCCCTGCATAAGCTGCCAGGGGAAACAGGTCAACAACAGCTGGAATAAACAGAGACCACTAACATGAAACACAGTCGGCCACCATGAGTAGGCTGAACACACTGCCTACTGGGAGAGAACAGTAAACCACAAAGAAAACACCTGTACAATGGAAGTGCCAAAACCTATGGGAGACAAGCAACAGCTGACAATTTGGCCAAGAAATCCACTCAGTGAAGGGTAGTTCATGACTGGAACTGGGATTTCAGGGTAAATTACAAAGGGAATCAACATCTTAGGACACCAAAGAGAAACTCACTTTACAAGTGATTTACAAAAAGCTACCAACAATAGAATATAGCCAACACAGGAAAGTGTATCTCAATTAACCTATACTGATCTCACTCTCCATTGGAGATTCTGTTTGTATTTTTCAGAAGGCGCCGAGAGAGCTGTAGTTCTTCCAACCCTACCATTGAGCCAAATGCTGATAGCTGTCTTCCTGGCAAGAGATGCACTACCCCAGACCTACCGTGGAGGATCCACATGGAACCCCGCAGGTAGTGATGGGGCAAAACACCTATAACCACAGCCAATCGATCAACCCAGGATGAACCAGCGAAACAGACACCAGCGATTTTAAACACAACCTCAAGCAGAATCACAGAGGCCCCTAAGGCCTCAACAACAAAGCAGCCTTAATACTCACCCACCATGACTCAGGGAACTGAGCAGAAGTGGGGACAGAAAGATTGATTGTAAGAGACATGTTGTTGGAGAATATCCAGAAACATTGCCCACCTCATTAACAACATGCAAAGAGTGGTGGAACTGGGTTGACTTCTAGGCTATTCACAACCCCTACCCCATGGACTGATCCAGACTGCCCATGGAAGAAGATATCCAACTGACTGGGGACAGGGAAGAGGGAAATAGGGGAACTGGAGACATCAACACATTATTCCCTTATTAATTGTATTTAATTATGGATTAAAAAAAAGGTTGTTCTGGCAAGGTCTTGGGTTCATTATAATATACAATTGTAAAATGTATTCTTATTGAATTTAATATGTATATATGATCAATCATATTTTAAGTGATGTATAAATTTCACCTTTCTAACTCAAGAATTTCACACACCTTAGATAGTATAGTGCCAAAAAAAGGTTACTGTGCACATGAAATTGAATAGGAGTAATTATATTGTTTTAATTTGGTTAGAAAACACAGATGAAGTGTTAAAATTACACAAAAATGAAAATAGCACAGACATTTATTTCCATATCCCACAAATCTAAGCTTTAATCAGATTATTCATGTTAATGTTAGTATTGCAGTTTAGATGATTTCAATATATTAAGTAAACTGGGATTTAAATGTGCAGGCCTTGTACTGAAGTATATTGACCTAACGCTTTGAATATTGTGAAGCTTATGGAAGTGAAGAAGTGATGCTCCACAGAAAATACAACCTCTTCCCTGAAATTCAACATGATAACACTTCAATTTATGCCTGCATGTACTATATGTAAGCTAAATTGATTCTACTAGACTAAGATAATTTTAAAATATGTTAGCCACACTTCTATAAGAAGAAAGTTTCATGGGATTAACTATGACTTTTATCATAATTGAACATATTGTATCTTTATGTGAATTAGGGGTTGGGACTTTATGTTACTCTAGCTTTGACGCTATTAAAGTTTTATATTTTTAAGTGGGAATTCACCTAATAGGAGCATCTTTTTGGTTGTATTACCATCATCAATAACATCGAAATACAGAATTATAGGAAAGGATGGCACTTCCATAAATTTCAAATGGTAGACATTTGTTGCTTTTATTGCACAAATATGAAATGATTAATGAAATATACAAAAACTGTAATAATATATAGAATTATACAGATATATAATCCAAGACAAAATGAATATACCAATTAATGTTTTTTATCCCTTTATCATCTTAAGTTTGGTTTTCTTTTCATTATTCCATTACTATACATTATTAGTAATTATATTGCACCTGATACAGGTCCTACTTAGAAAGCATGTCATTACACTTCATAAATAAATGTTTTATTCTCTACAACTGTCATTTTTCTATCTTTGCAGGACTGCTGTGTAGATTACATGAGATTATGAAAATCAATTAAATGACATAGTCAATGTCACAGAGTAATTGACCAACAAATGGCAGATGTTATTATAAGAACCTTTGTCTTCTAGGTCTTCCTCCTATTTCTTTTAATGGATATTAAGTATTTGCTAGATGAATGCCATTGTTTTACTTTGTGAATGTAAAAAAATAAATAATGCATAACTTGTATCATGTAGCTTGTTATTTTCATAAGAAATTTAACAAGTGCTTATATTGTCAATTGGACATATTCTAATCATGCCATACTCTTATGGTCCCTTTCCATTCCCCTACTGAGTGGTGCTGTAACTGCTAGCTTGGAAATATTCTCCAGAGAGATAGCAATAGAGGATACACAAAACTCATCAAAGCTGATAGTTCTTAACTGTGATTTTTTACAAAAGATTAGTTTGGATCCTCTATTAAGGATATAATAAATTAAGTCAAATTATGATGTAGTAATTTACTAGGTTATATGCATTCATTTATTGTAGTTATAGCCTTTTCAAG
The DNA here is from genome assembly GCA_004024765.1 of Zapus hudsonius. Taxonomy (NCBI): domain Eukaryota; kingdom Metazoa; phylum Chordata; class Mammalia; order Rodentia; family Dipodidae; genus Zapus; species Zapus hudsonius. Next base: position 27,070 of record PVHP010019465.1, read on the forward strand.
AGTAGAGGGGTTGGTTTTCAAGTGAACACAATGCTGGGAAGTATGCAATAGTCTCACCTTCCCAACATGATGGCTGACATTGATTCTTGTCATTGAAGCATCAAATAGACTTCTGACTATTCTCAGAGAAATCCAACACATGTTAAATATTCTGCAATTAAATTATTATGTCACCTAATTATTAAGATTTAAGAATTTTTAATATTCTTATATTTTTGAATCCTTAAAATTATGCTTTATGAAAAATATATGCATGAGACATTTACTATTAATTTATGTGAAGATTTTAGAGCTTTTCACTCACAGAGAATCTTTTCTTGGTTGTTTTAATGTATTTTTCCATATTTGACATTTTCATACCAGCATATAATATATATATTTTATTTTCAGATTCCACATTCCAAAATAATTTTTCAATGCAGTATAAATCTTTAATATTTGCCTATGAAAATTTCCCATACATCTGTAAAACGTAAGTTAACATAAAGCAATATTTATATAACACACATATATTCAAATCACATATTCATATTCAGAAACCAAACACAGATATTATAAAATGCTATTGCATCTCTAGTATAGATATCAAGATTATTGAAATTCTCCATGTGTGCTATGTAATTCAATTATTGGAAAAGCTGTAAAAACAATTTTCTCCAGATAAATGTTGCATTTGCTTATTGATAATCCACTACCCCAATAAGAAAATGAGATGATGAATCTCCCAATAAAGTTATCAAGTTCAGGGACAGATGTTCCGGTTAATAGTTTATTTGTTGAGGAATTTTTTTTAATTATTTTATTTATTCATTTTCAATCAGAGAGAGAGAGAGAGAGAGAGAGAGAGAGAGAGAGAGAGAGAGAGAGAGAGAGAGCACCAGGGCCACGACCTTGTGGGTCTGGGGAATTGAACCAGGGGCCTTAGGCACTCTAGGCGAGTGCCTTAACCGCTAAGCCATTTCTCCAGCCAGTTGAGGAATTTTGAGATGTCTCTGAATTTATTTCCCCATTTGCTTTCTACCTAATGAGCATTTTTTCGTAATGTTAAGTCTACATGATAGATACCATGTTCAATATAGGTCTACCTGCTCTATTTTTGCAGAAGATTTGGGGTTGGGTGTACAGAAATAAATTTTACTCTTTATTTGTTGTTTGATTCTGGGCATAATTATACCTTTAAAGCCTCTTTTTCAGAAACAAAGTACTAAAGCCAAAAGATTATTTGTAGGTTATAGTTGACCACTGAGAATGTGTGGTGATTTACATCAATTATCAACTTGACAGGACATAGAATAACTGTGAAGATTATCTTGATTAAGCTAATTTCCCACCTCAATCAAGGTGGTTGACTCGCATTAACTATGGTGTTTTCCTGGACAATACAAAAGGAGAGAACTAGCTGAGCATTATCATTTATTACTCTCAGCTCCCTCACTTTGCTAAATGTGACCAGTTGCCTCAATCTATTTCCACTATGTCGTCCCTACTGCTATGGAATCTATAACTGTAACTGTAAGAGAAATCAGTCCTTCTCTCATTGAACAGTTTTATCAGGTGTTGTGTTCTAACAGTGAGAAGTTGACTAATACAAAAGGGAACTCCTGTAAGTGCTAGGTTTTTTTCTGTTGTATCACAATGCAGTTATTTGCTTATTCAGACAAATTGTTCTATTCCGTAAATATGAAAATTTTATTATTAAACTACTCACATAATATCTATCCTGTGAATAAAGCAAGGCATAGCAGTGAAGCTGAGAGTAATTAAAAGTGGACATCCATAAAATAGTTTGTATGTTGGCAGTCAGCTAAGCTTACAACTAGATGACCAATACTCATGCCAGTTGTATTCTAGAACTATATGTGATTAAAGTCAAGTCTAGATAAAGAAAGAAAATTGTGGTAAATAAGAGTTTCTCTTTCTCTTCATACTTGTCATCATTTGTTGTCATTTTTCTCCATTATGGTCATTCTAACTGTAATAACACAATATTTTAGAAATATTTTATCATTTCCCTGATGTGGGTATTGGGACACAATAAAGTACTAGTTGGCCATTTTTCTTCTTTTGTAATTGTCTCCTCATTTTTGTAAGCCCATTTATGGATAGGCAGTTTTATTTATTTATTTTGTTTTGGTGGTTAATTTTTGCAGCAACTTATAACTTCTGGTTATTAGCCCCTTGTCTCAGGTATATCTATCAAAGATTTTCTCCCATTTTGTTGGGTGTCTCTTTGAAAGATGATAATTCATTCACTTCTGGTGTAAATGCAAACTAGTACAGCTATTATAGAAATCAGTATGGACATATCTCAAAAAATTAGAACTAGAAACACCAAATGATTTAGCTATATTCTGAGTATAAACCGTAAGCACTCTGTAGCTACCACATGTTGTTTGAGGGCCAATTGTCATTCCTTTCCCCTTGGTGGATGCTGGTCACAGAGGGGGCAGGGTTGCTAGCAGGCAGCTACAGGTCCAGCCACTGCATTTGGTCTGTGGCTGAGCTGGAAAGGAAGCAGGACAGTTCCCAGGAGCTGGGTGCATGGGAAGGATGCAAGTCAGCAAGATATGAGAGAAAACTCTTGGGACACAGCCACCATGGGTGGGAAGGGCAGATATCATTTATTGTATGTGGAAGGGTCATAATTATAGAGAGAAGAAGCCAGGAGAATTAGAGGCAATGGAAGAGCAAGGGGATTGGTCTGGGTAGGGTGTTAAGTGGGCACCTCACAAGTGCATAGGTGGGGGTAGGTAACCTGTGAATGCCTAATTTGCATAAATTGAGTGGCTGAAAGTATGTGATACTGGACATGAGTTTGGTGGTGGAAGCTTATAGAGAAACTGTCACCTATTGTCAGCCCTGCTGGGGTGAGAATGCAGGGTTCACTATGGCTTGCTTAGGGAGCCGGGAGTTTTATGATTAAGAGTGGAAGTGGCAAAGCTCCTACTGGATTTCACTGCAGAGACTACCTGGGGCTTCAGCCTGTATTGATTTCCCTTAATCCCAATAATTACAGATCTGTAATTATTGATACACTATTTACAATAGCTAAGAACTGGAATAAGCCTAGATTCCCATGGAAAGAGAAATTAATAATAAAATGTACTACATATACACAATGGATTGTATTCAGCAGTACATAAAAATGAAATTATGAGAGGGGCGGAGCATTATGGCGGACTAGTAGCAGCCTCGCCAGGACTCACTTCGAAAAGGTTTGATTCTTCAGCTGGGATCCAAATCCGGAACCCCAGCTGGCCCTGAACCCAAACCTACCGTCTCCCCAGCTCCACAATAGCCGGGGGTCTGGTTTCCCCATCTGCTTTCTACTCGGCAGAGGAACAAAGCGCCGACCTTCCCCCACCCCTACCTCCTGCTCCATCGGCTGAAAACCGGTCCCCGGGACCTCCTTCCCTCAGCCTCCCTCCAGCGATTCTTGGGCTCACTTCTCCCCGAGACCCCCTCCACATACACAGGCAATCGCTCCTCGGGCAAACTGAACTAGCACTCTGTCCGTAGCTGCCAGGCAGGGCCAGCTCTCAGACACCGGGGAACCTCAGCCAGGGCAGGGAAGACAAAGGCTGCTTTGGCGGGTGCTGGGGACCACACGCCACTGACCCTCCAGCGATTCTTGGGCGCACTTCTCCCTGAGACCCCTCCAATACACGTGTTCCCCGGACAAACTGAACTAGGGTGCGAGACTGCAGCTGCCGGGTGGAGCCAGGCCTCAGGCACCACCAGGAAACCTCAGCCAGTGCTGAAGGGGCAAAGGCATCTCGGGCGGGCACCATATAGGTGGGCACAGCCAGGTGGGAGAACACTGGGCCCTATAGTGGGAGTGCTGGGACTGTGTTTCTACTCCAGCATACCATCTGGGAGCAGGGTGATCCAGTCAGGTAATAAACTAAGCCTCGCTGGGCATAGAACTCCCCAAAAGGAAAGACCTTTGTTTAAGATCAAACCTGGTAATCTTCCCATTAGAAGCAAAACAGGCTGATCAACACCCCCCAGGGTACCAGAGTCCCACTCACTGATACCTAGACATGGGAAGAAATCAAAGGAAAAAACCCACAGAAATCAAAGACGGAATTCCCTAACCCAGGGCCCCTAGTCCCTTTATGGAGCAGGAGACTGGCAAAGAAATAGAGGCAACACACACAAAATAGGAATTGAGAACAATATGACTACTGACCACAACTGCAATGCAAATATGAAGCAGCTAATGGCTGATATGGAAATTATGAGAAAAGACATGAATGAGATGAAGGTTTCTAACTCAAACATAATCTCCAAAATGAACTCAGTGGAGAGAATTGAGAATGAATTCAGAAACACATTAAGTAAATTGAAAATTAACCAGTTAAAGGAGGAGCTAGACAACCAAATGATTAAATTTGATGAGGACCTAAAAAAAATTAAAAATGATTATCAGGAATCCCAAACAAAAACAAAAATAGATTGGAAATTAGATCTCACCAAAGAATTGGAGTCTGTAAACAAAGCTATAGCAGAAACAAATACTAAAAATGAGATGTTAAAAAATCTCCCTCGAATCAATCAGTGCCAGAGTTGATAATCTGGAGGACAGACTTTCAGAAGTAGAAGACAAATCAGAAGGAATTAATAAGGATGTTATAGGTTTCAATAAATTCAAGAAATCAAGTGAGCAAAACTTGAGGGATCTATGGGATACAATAAAGAGGACCAATATTAGAATCATGGGGATCCCAGAGGGAGAAGAAGCCCAGGCTAAGGGCATAGG
>PVHP010019466.1:0-20294 GCA_004024765.1 Zapus hudsonius
ACAGCCATTAAATTCGGCCAAATATTCCACTCAGTGAGGGGGAACCTTTGATTGGAAATGGGGATTTAGGGCAAGATGCACCGGATCCCACACTCTTGGGCACCCAAGAAAAGATGCACTATACGAACGTCTGACAGGGAGGCTACTAAAAATAGAAACTAGGAAATCCAGAATGGTCTATATCTGTTAACCTATACTGATCTAACTCTCCAATGGAGATTGTATTTGTAAAATGAAACTTTTAAAAAAAATTAAAATATTCTTGCTGGGCATGGTGGTGCACACCTGCAATTCCAGCACTCAGGAGGCAGAGGTAGGAGGATCACCATGAGATCTAGGTCACCCTGGGGCTACATAGTGAATTCCAGATCAGCCTGGGCTAGAGCGAGACCCTATCTCAAAACCCCCATCCCCCAAAAGTCTCCCTGTTACCTTCACAGACGTATAGCACACATTGTAGAGGGTCCTGTTCTTTGACTTACCAGCCATAGATAGGGCAGCCAGGTTATCACTGCTGAAGGAAACATCATATCATGAAGGACAGCATATCCAGCCTTCCTGTCCCTTCATAGGAAGTCAGCTGCTCTGTCCCATTCACTAGTTTGCCAGACGATTCTGAGTTGGATTGAGACTCCACTGTCACAGCAGTAGTAACCATGGGATTGCTAGTCCATAGCCAAAGGAATCTTTTGAAAAGCGCCCCAATTAACTTTTGCTGACCCCAGCCATGATTGGCATGGTCACCAGTGTAATATCAGCAAACGTGGAGTGTACAGAGGTATGCAGAAGCATGCCCTCTGCTTCTTCCAGGCCCAGTGAAATCGTGAGCAGTGGTGGCGAGGATGGTTTCTATATTCTACTTGGTTCTGGGGATTGAAAGTAGGGTCTCACAAAGGTTAGGCAAGTGCCGTACCAGTGAGCTATCTCTCCAGCTCAGTATCTTCATATTTTAAGTCTAATTAAACTGGAAATTCATGATACTGCATATAATGATGATCAGTCAATGACAATGATCTCATAAGACCATAAGGAGGCTCAAAACTTCCTGCCTCCTCAGAGTGTCAGGATCACCTGGTACTCCTCAGCACAAGCCTCACATACTCATGGTGTGCTGCCAGTCATAAGAGCACAGTAATCCAACTACGTATAAGACATAATAATTGATAATGAAATAAATCACTCTAGTACTACTGATGTGTTTACTATACTACACGTACATCATGATTTCAGAGGCATTTCTATTTACATACTAAAGCATTTACTATAAAGCAAAGGGCTGTTATACCCGCAGCAGCCTCAGCTTTCTCCTGTCCACCATGTATCTTGACTGGGTCATTTTCTCCTGTGCTTAATTTAACCTCGTGTATTCTTATTCATCATAGCACTAACGTGTTCAAAGTACAGCACTAATATTACCAGGGCAATGCAGTGCCACAGGACTGAGCTAGAAATGAAATTTTAAAAGGGATTAAGGACCATCCAGGAGAAAAGTCCATGATGGTATTGTTTGCCAACCAGGCATGCCTCTTGTCAACACATGCTCTCTCTTGAGCAACAAGAACACAATGGCAGAAGCTCCTGGAGAATCTGCTTGGTTGAAGACAAACTGACAACAGTTCAAAAAGGACCTCCTCTAGAATGTAGAAGCTTCTAATGAATTGGGCTGATAGCCAGGTCCTAGAGCTTACTCACCTATTGAATGATAGCCCAAGAAACAGAAAAGAAGACAAACAAACCCCAAAATGTTCCAGTTACAATGTGGAATTCACTGCAATCTCTGGGGCGTTCACATGATATGAGAATCAGTATCTATTACCACACATGAAAAGGACTGATCAGTCTTCCAGGCTGATGGGAACGAAGGCAGCGGAAGAGTTCTTAGGACCTCTGTATAAGCTGGTGTGAAAAACTGTCAGAACAGCCTTTCAATGTGGTAGAACCTGTCAGGGAGCATTCAACCTCCTCCGGACTGAGCTGTGCGTGAAAGCCTCCAGCGTAGCCCAGTTTGCATAAGCTCCTTAATGGCTTTCTCACAGGGATGAAATTGCCTAAATGTTTTCCCCAAAAACTATCTCTGCTGTTGACTGATGTAGGAGTACAATTTTATTTTTAACAATGGCCTTAACTGGCTTGCATCACGCCTTAAAACTTTAACTGTTAGCTTCCATGAGTCATATGGAATGGTTTCTGCATGTGACTATGATTTGTGTACCCGTGATAGACATGGTTCCTTCCTCGCCTACTTCATTTTCTCAGCCTGCTTACAGACATCAGATCCCAAGTCAACCACCTGCACCTAAATCTTGTCTTCTGTCTACTTTTTGGTGAACCTAAACTGTTTGGAAGCCAGGAAATAGTAGATTTCAACTTCAGAGTTTTAACTTAGGAAAACTAAGAGAGAAGCGGCTGTTCTATGGTGCCAATGAGAAATAACTTTAATAGCTAACATTTATTGAATACAGTCAACATCTACAGATTCAACCAAGTGTGAAGTAAAAACGTTAGAAAAAAATTAATTGTATCTGTATTGAACTATTTCTTGTCACCATTCCCTAAACAGTACAATAAAATGACCTCTTATACAGTACTTACATTGTATTTGATACTATATATAATCTAGAGATTATTTAAATTGTATAAGAGAATCTGTGTAGGCAATGTGCAAACGAAGAAATAAAAAAAAAGAACTTGAGCATGCTCTGAACATTTTGGTACCCAGGTGGGTGCTGGAGCCAACCTCTCACTAAAGGACAATTGAACCTACTTCACACCTTGGTCCAAATATGAATGAAACAAGATCAGTTCTTTCTTTACCCCTGTATTACAATTAAAAACCCTTTCCCTATCCAAAGGCATAAAATTGGAAGGAGACCAAGCATATCAGTATGCAGGGAGTTTATTGCAGGTCTGTGTTACAGGCACAGGTAAGATGAGAATCCACTTAAGAGACTCTAGTAGTCTTCTTGGAACCTAGGATCTCGGAGATGAACTCATGTGCTTGACAGCCGGGGGACGTAGTTGCCATGTTTATAGAGTGGGAAGAAGTGTTGGCATCATTTGGCTATTCATGCCTGCTGTGTGAGCTGGGAGCAACACTCTGCTCAGTGCTTCTGTGTTTAATGTATAAATAAATAACACAAATGTAAATTACAATCCCACAGTGCCGTCCTCTGTTTTCTGGATTGGAATATAAAAAGCATCTACAAACATATGCTCCTGTTGATGGTTCCTCATGGTGCCCTCTTTACTGTGATGCTCAGGGAAAGAAAACAACAACAGCCTACAGTTTTTCTGTGCCGGCATCTCTGACGTGTCAGCTATACCGGGTAGAAATATTCTACATAGGCAGGGGATGGTGCCAGGAGAAGCAGCTCTGTTCTTTGACTGCCCAGGATATGTACAAACAAGGGACCAGGGCTCAAAAAGGAGCTTGAGGCTGTACACATCAGAGACATCCACTTTCATTCAATGCTGAATTGAACTTGACTGTGACCAAAAAGACTAGTTACAATTTGCATTTAATGAGAGTATCCTGAAGAGGAACAACTGTACTTCCTCCTATACAAACTCCTGGTCTAGGATTATTGTCATATAATTACTATTAATTATAATGTTATGGTACTTTAAATGTCACTTTCACTTTGTAACTTAAATGGAAATAAAGTGGTAAGCCCATATTCATTAAAGCAGCCAGAAGGATTTTTAATTTGATAAGAAAGTAAGCTTTCATTATTGAAGTTCCAGATTTTTCCTGCAATTGCTATGCCAGGAGAAAACTAAGAAGAATATATATATATATATGAAATGCTAACAGGTTGCCTGGGAAACCTATAAGTGCCAAGAAGTAGAGAATAGCTTTGTACATACAGATGAGCTACTGGGTCACATAGATCTTTCTTGGGGGAATTTTTTTTATTTTGAGAATTCAATGCTACAACCTAAGTAAATAGCACATTGCTATCTGGATAAAAGAGTTGAGGCCAGGTAGAGAGGTCCAGCAGTGCTGAGTTTCTGCATGTGTGAAAGACATGTCTATAGCTAGATTGTGCTCAGAATGTCTTTCAATATTAACTCAGCTTGGCTAGGAAGAGTTTCCTAGACAACTAAATGACCTTTGCATATTTGAGAAGCAAAGTGTTAATAATTGAACTGAATTGAATATTAAAGCTAATGGCAGCAAGTAAATAATTATATTGTAATTTTCCCAAAATGAGTGTATATGTCAATAACTTTTTTTTTTTTTTTGCTACACATTCAAATTGACTTTTAAAACTACAGAAATCACAACACTTCCTTTCTGGAAGTTACCTGCATTTCCCAAAGACAAATGGATCCCTCAATTCTATTCTGAGTGGTTTAACACCCTAAGCAAATAAAAAAAATATAAAAGATGTATTTAGATTGATGGGGACTACAACTCAAAATCTACTCAGTTATGCTTCATTGTTTCTCTGTTACCAGCTTCTCTGTTTGGTATGCTCTGTAAGGAGTAGAGAGCTCACTTGGCCAGAACTGGGGCTAGATGAGGTAAGTGAGCCACAAAATGGGAGGAGGTGCTCACTCTTGGTGTCATGCAAGGGTTTGATCACAGCATGGGGAGGCCAGAGCCTCCTGGTGTGGTAGGTTGAATGTCAAAGCCCCCTGTATGCTTGTGTGTTTGAACACTCGATCCCCAGAAAGTGTCTACTTAGAAGATCGTTAAACCTTTCCAAGGAGAAGCCTTGCTAGAGAAGGCATATCACTGTGGGGTGGGCTTTGAGGTGTGATAGTTGGGCCTCATGTGGGGTTTGTTCCCTGCTTTCTGTTTGCGAGTGTGATGATGTGAGTCTCATTGCCTGCTCTGGTCTGCCATGTTGTTCACTTGAAATTTTAAGTTCCTTAAAATGCCTTTCCTATTTAAGTCCTTTTTCTTCCATAAGCTGCTTGAGTATTTTGCCCCAGCAACAAGAAAGTAACTGAAACAGCAGGGAGTACCAAGGAGTGGGGCTATTACTGTACTAAACCTGAGCATCTGGTTCTTGGTCTTCTCAAACTGGTTTTCAGAGGAATGGGGAAGTGCTTGCAACTTTCGGCTAGAGAAGCCTTAGAGTGCTATAAGCAGAACTTAATGGGCCATTCTGGCGGGAGCTCGGAAGACCAGAAGGCCAAAAGAAATGTAGACTGAAGGCTCAGCTCATCATGAGGTTTCAGAGGGGAACAAAGACTCTGTAGAGATCTGGCTCCAAAACAGTTCATGTGATACTCTGGAGGTGTCTAGATTTTATGGAGATCAGTGGGAAGAAGATATTTGAATAATGAATTGAGGTGGATAATGAGATAAAATTCTAGGCAAAGAAAATAGTCAGTGAAGAGCAGGTAGGTAGCTAAGTGCCATGGGAAAGAATGTGAAAGGTATAGGCATAGCGATAAGGAGGTATAGCTTGTACTCGCTGTACATTGAACAGAATGTGGAGTGATTTCTCAGATATGGCCATGATAAGGTCTGGATCACAAATTATAAATTTAGCAGAACAATTCTGGCTACTTTTTTGATTACAGGCTTGCATACAAAGAGATAAAGCCAATGTGTCGAAGCAGGGAGAGCAGTTCAAAAGCTACAGTGATATTGCAAACCAAAGAAAATGGACTATTGGTCCAATGGTGATTGCCGACTAGGTTCTGAGATAGAGCCATCAGAACTTTCAGGATTGGCTATGGGGTGAAACTGTAGTCAATGTAACACAGAAGTGTTGGGTAGAGTGACTAGAAGGAAAAATTTTCCAAGTACTGAGATGGAAAAGTCTATGGATGGCCAAATATATGGACGAAGACCTGTGTTGTTCTGGTTTTGGATAAACTTGAGAAGTAAGATGCTCACTGAAGAGCTTCAGAAATCAAAGCTGAAGAAAAATATTTTGTAAACACCAGAAAGAAGAGGTTACCTGAAACCTTGAAACTCAATGGGATCCCTGAAAGGATAGGAAAGGAAAAACATGAGCAGAACAGACCCAAGGAGCCCTGGAGCACCCCAACATCAACAGAAGAGGAAGAATGAAGAGAATATACAGAAGTGGGAGGTTCCCCAAACCAGGGACTAGAGGAAAGCCCAGGAGGTAGAGAGCTACCAGAAGTGTCATGTCAATGTTGCTAATGTAATGTCCTATGACATGAGGCTTGGAAACACATTCAGGATTATGTGGAAGCCATCATAATCTTAGGAGGAGCACCTTGTGGAGTTGAGTGAGGGAGTGGGGGTTAAGAAAGAAGCGAGAGAATTAGACACAATATGGTTGAATAAAATTTTCATGAAGTTTTGGTGTAAAAGAATGTTAGAGAAATGGTACAAATTCTTTCAGGATAAATCAGGATCAGAGTATAGTTAAAATATGCTAAAAGAAAAAATAAGATGGAAAAAAGTAACAGCATGCTTTTATTCTGCCAGGTGCCAACTCTTGCCAATACAACCATGCTGCCAGGCTACTTGGGGATTCAAACCCTGTATTAGGAGTATCTTTAGATACACAGCAAATAGTTTAATGCTTTTCATAGAATAAAGGAATTTGATATTATTCTAGCAGTCAACGAAGCAGATGAACATTAAAATGTAACCTAAAGAAATTAAAAATTAACCCCATAAGCTGGGAAATTTGACTGGACAGAGGGCAAAAATCTGGGGTTCTAATGAACACCGAGAGGATAAGGAAGCGGTAATTCCATGTTATATAAGTGATGAACTGCCGTGTTAGAAATGAATCATCGCAGAGATTATGCTACCATGATCCTAATTTAGTTAGGGGATACATATCCTCATACTTGAGAAACAAATCATGTTTTTCAAAAGGAGCTCTTTATGTGGAAGCGATATTTCTGGAATCAAGCAAACAGCAACCATGGACGCACAGTTGCCAGGGTTGTTTGCAGGATACTTTTCTCTTTCTTCAATCTTCTCCATCAAATGCCTAATCTTAATAGGGTGGGTGAGAAAGTCAATTTTGGCTACTCCTGAGGAATCTCAGTCTAGTAAGAAGTGGTGGGGTCCCACAAAGCTTCAGATAACCTCTTTTTGCTGATGCTGATCTTCTGGGTTGCACCTTTAACTTTAGACCTACGATGGTCACATGAATGTGCCTATGTGCACAAGCCTTGGCCCAAGAGCATGTTTACAGAGTCTAGAAAATTGTCTGACTGGCCCTTGTTCATGCGTAAGTGAAACTGCTGATTTTTCTAGTTCTCTTATCCTGGGCTGAGAAATGACAGAAAGTAGGAAGGAGAGGTGGTTGGGGTCCCCGACAAAGCAAAACCTTCCTCAGCCTTGAACAATTTCTTCTCCTTCCCTAGTGATTTCTGCCTTGACTTCAAGTGACAGATCTTCCTTGCATCGACCAGCCTAGGCAAGGGATGCTGCATTGACAAGGTTAAGACTCCCAAGGTTCAGTTCTTGTCCATGTCTCACATCCGTTGCAGACCAGCCATGTCCCTAATCCATGCCTTCTTCATTAGTGATAAGGTTGAGTTGCCCCATGGCCTCATGGCAGAGAGAAAATATCATGCTGTAATCATGACGTAGCCTTATAAAGTTTTGTTTAGGAATTCAATAGATCACTTCTGCTCACAGCTTTCTGTCCAAACACATTACATGGCCAAGCTTGCTGCTGATGGATAGACATGTAGACTAGTCATTGGAAAGGGCTTCAGAAATTAGGGAGCCTCATACAGTTGCCATGCTTTCCCTCGGGGGACATTAAGAGCATAAAACATCATATTTCTTTCCTGGCTATGGTGAAACAGTAATGAGAAAATAAAACTAGTAAGCATTTATTTTCTTTTCTTATTAACTCAGTTTGCTGTGTTAGCAACCACTTTGAGGTTATATTGATTCTAGAGGAAATTGGGAGAATGGCCCTAACAATTCTATAAGATTATCAATGAGACTTTTATCAAGCATAAAACACATTAGCTCATCCAACTTATCCTAGGCTGAGCAATAACAGGAAGTGGGCATTAACTCATCCAACACTTAACACAATTCCGTGAGGTGGCTTCTATTTTTGTCTCTCACCTTTTTAGAAGTAGAGGAATTAGACACACAGATAAAGTCACTTCCTGGGAAAGAAATCAATTGATGCAGGATTGGGATCTCAGGCACTTAACCCCAGGTTCCTACCTCTTACCTATACCATCTTAGCATATTGTTGAGGTTGGGGGACCAAGTCAAACAGTACTATTCAGACTCTAATGGACTTCTTGGTAATCATCCTGCTTCAGTCCATGTACGATTATTCTAAAGACAAATAGAAAAAACATATTCAGTAACTAAGGGATATTGTACTACATGTAAATTGAGCCCTTATGAAGAGTTGTTCTGTCAGAGTGTCTGAATTGGCTTAGTTTTTCAAGTTGCCAGAATTGGAAGTAAAATTAAACTATTCTGTTTTCATCAACACGAAAAGTCCAGATCTTTTAGTATTGATGGGTATTTCATGACATACAATTCTTGAAGCTATTTTGTGAACATTCCATTCTTTAATTTGATCAATCACCATACTTGATCAAAAGATCAGTGTTCTCTCCCTGTTAAAACAAAACAGAACCTGGTGTGGTGGCATATGTCTTTAATCCTAGCACTCAGGAGGTAGAGGTAGGAGGATGGCTGTGAGTTTGAGGCCAGCCTGAGACTACAGAGTGAATTCCAGGTCATCCTGGGCTTAGAGTAAGACATTACCTTGAAAAACCAAACAAATAAACAAACAAACAAAACAGAATAGAACAACCCAACTTTAGAATCCATCTCTTTCACTTACCAGTCTGGACCTTCTGTAGAAAGTAATTTTGGTCAGGTTACTTAGCCTTCTAGGTCGTCCATTGCTCCTTCATGAAAGAAAACATGGAAAGAAAGAAAGGTTAAAAAAAAGAGTGAGAGAAGATACACTGCATTGGATTTTATACCATATGTATATAAAGCATTATACAAAATGCTTGGTACATAATATGAATCCAAAATGTGCATTTTCAGTTCTCTCAATACAAACAACTTAAAACCGAGTGGGTAGCTGTTTGATACTATATCACATTCCAACTCATATTTTGAAACTCAGATCCCCAGTGTGATAGCGTTTTGAGATGGGGGGGGGGTAATTACATGATGAAAGTGAAGCCCTGGTAGTAGAAATCAGTTTCATTGATTGATTGATTGATTCATTCATTTTCCTTTGAGTCAAGGTTTCACTCAGTAGCCCACCCTGGTATCTTACTCATGATATTTCTGCCTCAACTTCCTGAGTGCTGGGATTGCAACCTGCCCTGCAATTCTCAGTCCAAATCAGTGCCCTAAATTAGAACCTTGGATTCTGTTTTCTGCATGTGAGGACGTAGCAAGAAAATGGACAAGTGCAAACCAAGTCACAGGGTTTTGACTTTAGACATCCAGCCCAGCCCGTGAAATGGTGAGAAATATACACATGCTTTTGATGCCACTCAGTATACGGTAATTTATTGCAGCAGCTCAAATCGTCTAAGATGCACATGGTATGCTGATTTCTAAACCAGGTTGTTGCACCAGCTAATCAACAAATTGTGTTTCTTCCTGTGACCAGTTTCTTTAGGGTAAAGATGATCAAATGGGTCTCTCCCATGTCTTTGACACTGTGACTGAAAGTACTGTCAGGAAAGGGTGCTGTTTATATTACATTTATTAATAGGAAAATCTATTTCACATACGGATTCAGAAAAATGTCAAAATCTATGTATTTGTATCTTTGGCAAGTTTCAAAGATTTGGTCTTGGATGGAACTGGTATTGAGAATAAAGAGCAGAGGTTTGGGTGGGGGGGGCACCTGTTCAAAACTTGTCCAGGACAAGCTGACAGCCACACTACAAACATCACTTCAATGATCCCTGTCCCTTTCATCTCCAGGAAAGTACACTTCCTGTCAGCTGTCATATTTCAAACAGGGATTGCTCAGATTTTTATAGAGATCATGAGTTACATTTGAATGTCATGAGTGAAAGAGCTTGAATCGACTGGTGCATCACGTTAACAGGAGTAACTTCAAACTAGACATTCATCACATTTATTGCATTCCCTCCGGGAACAGCAGAGCCACAAAACACACCAGCAAGATCTCTACCGAAGAAACAACTGCTCTCTGCAATCACTGACTTATCTGCTGATGTTTTATGCATGGAACAGAGAAATATAATTCTACCTTTAATATCTCCTCAACTGAAATATGTATGATTGGATTTTAATGTAGCAAACCTAATGCATAGGCTTCTGACAAGGAGATAAACTTCCCATGGGCAAAGTTTTCTTTGGTTTCTTTGAAACATCTGTGTTATTTTTACACTTGTATAACAGCCCAGAAGATATACATTCTATTCCTAAGAAAAATTTAAAAATGTAAAGCCTTTCAGGGGGAAAAGTTGTAATAATGCAGGTAATCAAAATAAGAAACAAGGTTCAATTTCACCATCGTTTCTCACATTGCTCCCAATGTAATGTTTACCAAAAGGGACTAATTTGGTGGATAAACCAAGCATCTATGCTGTGTATTAAAAACATCAAAACAACATTAGTTTGCAAATCACAGCTAAACCATAATGAAATTATCTCTAAGAGCAGAAAGTTGACCTTACACAGGCTTCTTTGAAGAGTATGATTTTGTCTTCCTAGATTAAAATATTCCCCTGGTTAGTTGGCAGACATAATTAACTTATAATGAGTGTTACATAAAGCAGGCTAAAAGCACTCCTTAGAGAGAACTGCTTTATGGATATGTAACCAGAGCTTTGCAGTGTGAGGCCTTCACTCCTGCATCCGATTCACAGTGAAAGACAAGAAACAGTCTTTGGGGTTCAGTGTTTCCCAGCTTTGATTAGAACCATACTTTTGCCCAAGACTCCTTTAACTCTGCTAGTATTTTCATTCCTTTCCAAATCAAGGCTAGGGACAAATTTATGATTTGCTGTGTGTTTAGCGGTGATTAAATTAAGCAGGCACAAATTCCTGTGAGCCTCACAAGTGAAACAGAAGAGCCAGGTTTACCATCAATTTATTGCCACATGAACCCATTCCTGACTTCTGTTACCCAAGGAGTGTGTTTGTGTGTGTGAGTGTGTGGCTTGGATTGGAAAGGAAAAACTGTTTAGATGGATATAACAAAAATTACAAGGTTTTAAAGTCAAAGGACCTGTGATTTTCTTGAAACAACTGTAATTTTTTCTCAGAGTAGAGCAAAGGAAAACAGTGTGATAAATGGAGAGTGATGCGTGGAAGCATAGATTCACTTTGGAAATCTGAGAACAATCATATCATTTTATGATTGGAACTCCTAAGGAAACACATCTTAGAACCTATTTCCTAAGGATTCAGGGATGAGGACTGGGAACAGTAACAATTTTGTGATCTCTTCTTGTGTGTTTGGATATGAATTCTCAGTGTCCGAGTTACAGAAGAGTGAGCGGGACACCTCTGGTGCTTTGTCTCTCTCAAGCTCCTTCAATAGGGCTGCAGTTCTTATGCAGATAGCAACTCCAGTCTGTCTGTGCTAAACATTGAGCAGATGCCAACATGCTCTATGGCTTCCTGATGCCTGATTCAGCAGAGCCTTCCAGAACATGGCCCTACCATGTCTGATGACCTCGAGTATAAGCAGAGCTCACAACAACAATTCTATGACCCCCCCCCCAACCCAATTAGGAACCGAGAGATGGCTCTTCTGGGTTTGGGTCACACTCCCCTTCTTCTCCAAGTACCCATTTGTACTCTTCTCTGATATGAACTCCTGCCTCTTCAACAAAGGCGTTCAAGTGCAACTAGTGACAGTGTAGAAACTGTTGAATTATTGATTTACACTATTACTAGGGTAAAGAGTACAAAAGAGAAAGTCTTAGCTGTCTTTCCAGAACATGACTAGAAGAATGTTAAGCTTTTCATATTTTCAGTATCCTACAGTAAATTGAATATATGCCAATGAAATGCTGTCTTAAATTCTCCTGTTCCATAAGCCATAGTGAGGAGCTGGACTTCAGTGTTGCTCTCATTGACTTTCTGAAGAAGGAGATGATGGGAAGGAGGTGAGAATTCAACAGAGTGCATCCTTAGGGGCTGCATTCAAACCCTCGGAGAAAGCTCCTGGAAGATGAAGGCCATCTATCATCACAACAAAGTAGGCTTCCTTGGGCAAAATAGAAAGGGGTGCCACAGAGGAGGACCAAGCAGAGAGAAGGAAAAAGAAAATCCTCAGGTATATAGAAGAAGGGCAGGGAAAACCACTGGAGAATTACAGCCTTGAACATGCTGGATAAGCTACTTAAGAATCAGAGCTAGCTTTTTATTCTATTAGTAAAAAATCTCACCTCACCAGTGATACTTCAGTGGCCCCCTGCCTGGCATGAGCTGGGGAGCTGGTATCTGTTTCTATAGTTTCTGCTTCCAGGCAGGGGTGTTTTTTTCCAAGCAAGGAGAGATGACACACATGTGTCTGTGTAAAGGGGACAGTAATGTCTAGGTCACACAGTATTATAAGACATAATGTGTATAATATTATTGGAATATTTCCTGGGAATAGTAGGTACCTAATAAATGACAGTGTACCCCCCCACACACATTTCAAATGGCCACATAAAGCAGAATAATACTTTTTTCTTGTTTTCTGTTTTGCTTTGTTCAACAAATTGGCCAGCAGTAAGTTTCTTGACACTGTACACATTTTTTCCTACCCACTTCCACTATGGAAATCAGATGTGTCCACAAGCACACGTTGGCTAAAAGAGCAGTTTGGAGCATCAAACTTCACACATAATACTGTCACGGAGTATTTTTTTCATGAGCTATGACTAGATTAGAAAAACTTCAAGTGCATAGCACTTCCTTCCCTTGGCTCTCATTTCAGGGCTGCCCATGGGCTTTCTTTCTGACCATTTTTTTTCAAGGAATTTAAAGCTCTCTGGTCTGATATAATCCCAGTGTGATTAACCAAAGAAGCTTGGAACCCAGTTTGGGGAAGGGCATGTTCCCAGTGCTTGCTTTTCTGTGGGTGTGAAGTGACCTCAGTGTGAGCTTGGGCTCACAGGGGTGCTCTAGCTCCCTGTGGGAGCTGCTGAACCTCTGCCACTCTCTAGTTCTTTGTTTTTCTTTTGTGATTGCGGGTTTATTTAGTTAGTTTAATTTTTTTACACATACTTTAGCTTTGGGTGCCTTTCATATCTCCTCTCCCATTCTCTTTGGCTCCCATTCCCCACTTACACCCTTCGACCCCCACTGCTCCCCTCCCCTAGTCATTTTCCTGTCTCCTTCACTTCCCCATCCCCTCTCCTTTGGAACATCTCTCCTCCTCTAGCCATTTGCTAGCTGTCAGGCACCTCCACACTCTGGTCCTCGCAATAAGACATCAGATATAAAGGTTCTAGCCTAGGAGACACATATGAAAGAGAGCATGCGGGGTTTCTGTGCCTGGATTACCTTACTTAATATAATATTTTCTTTTTGGTTGTGTGATTCAAATCTACCCTATCCTGATTAGTACTTGTCATAGGAAAGTTTTATCCCTGGGCAACACAAACATAATCTGATCACCCCAGACAGGGCACAGCAAACAAAGGGTGATTGCACCACAACTATTTTTGGTCAACCAATGAGTTTATTGTAGTTAGTTACAGAGCAGGGTGAGAAGGTGCTTATAGATGCATGAGTGACTCAAAGACAGTTACATCCTTGAAAAGCCCACCCCAGCTTAGGTGAGGATTCATGGAAGCTGCGTCTCTGGAGCATCTGCAGGTGGCTGGTCAGAGAGTCGCCAGCACACTTGACTTGTAGGCAGCTCAGTCAGAAATCCTCATCCACAAACAGTTGTCTTCCATTTATATAGCATTAGGGAGACGTCGTGCAACCTCTTCTCAGATATGGTGACTTTCTGAGTCTCCTAAGCTTCTTTCCTCTTCCAAGGAAGGAATGTTTTAATTTCAAATTAACATTGGCTTAAGTCTGCCCTTAACCATTTCTATAGCCCTGAAGAGTGATCCTGTGCACTTTGAAGCTTCAGGTCTCCCAGACTTGAATTCCTAAATCCCCAGAGCCTCCGTCCTCTCTTCAGGAGGGAATATTTCAATTCAAATGAATCTGCTGCAAAATAGTAGTTAAGATACAACTAGTTTGCTATATAAAAAAGGAGCAAAAGAGAGAGAGAGACAGAGAGAGAGAAGGAGAGAGAGACAGACAGACAGAGACGGAGACAGAGACAGAGACAGAGAACTCTAAGGCCAAAGAAAGAACATCCCAGTATGAGACTGTGCAACAAGCAGGAGTCCATGCAAGGCTGGGGTAGCTCTTGTTCCCATCAACCACAGGAGACAAATCATAATGCACAGAGCATGGGGTACATTATTCAGGGGCATAAGGCACTAATAGCAGGGCAAAATTGGCCCCAGAATAAAGGCTCCTCTGATCCTACCTTTCAAAACTTAAAAGCAAGCCTCACAAAGATTCAAGAATTTCCAAGAAACTTAACTGGATCCCAGAATAAAATTTCTTAGTATTTTTGAACTAAATGAATATCCAACATCCATAGAGCTAAAATTCAAAGCATTGGGAATAGAATAAGAATTATCAAATATGAAACGAAGCAGGAAAGTATGAGCAGAAAAATCATCTTTTAAAAAAGTGATTGAATAATAACACAAATTATAGAAAAAGCAGCTACTCTAAGTTAATGCTATATGTTCATGAAGGCAGGGGATACTTGAACAAATTAAGGAGAGATATCAAACATATGAAAAAAAGCCAAGTTAGTATTTTAAGTATGTATTTTAAGTATGTAAAATGCAATGTCTGAAATGAAAACTAGGTAGGTTGAGATTAAAAGGGTTAGTCATTGCAGAAGAAACTATTAATTAAAAATACAGTCATAGAAACTATTCAAAATTTCTGAGGGAGCAAATGCCACTGAAAAACAATGAATAACAGCTGTAAGAATACCTAAGATATGCATATTTAGATTTTTCTGTATTCCGATTTTGGTCATGGTTGCTTTGGCTACATTTGCATAGTTATAAGGATGTCCATTAAAAATAGAGTGACCCTACCTTGAAAACAAAAAGAAAGAAAAAGAGTGGACGTCTTTTGGAATATAAATTATACTTAAGAATAATATTTTAATATGGGGAGTGACCATTAGTCAGCAGCTGTACCAAGCTTCTATCAAAATCATCTATTTCTTTGCATCTTCCTTCATGCTTAGTATTTGTTCTCCATATTCACAAAAAGACAAAGTTTTCCTATCTCAGCTCTGCCTCCTTGGCTCTCAGTTCACTCTTCAAAATGGAGACATACTGATCCCTTCACTTCCTCAGTCAGTCTGTGGGAAAAGAGAAACAGTAGCAACTGAACACAGAATTCAGGACAGATTAGAGCAGCAGCCATAGCCAGAGACCATTTGGTGTGACACGAAGGAACTGTGGTTCCAATAGTGTAGCCTCTCTGTAGACCCTTGGTTAGTGGAAGTTTCCCTTTGGAGTCTGGTTTCTTGGTCTCCAAAAGAATTTTCCTTAGACTCCAGTTCTAGTTAAGAGTTCTGTGCCATGGAGAGGATCTCTTAGCCAATCAGCAAGCCATTGATTACTCTCTTAGGTTTAGTGCCACTGTTGCACAGAAGTGCACTTCTTGGCTTGCTGCTCTCTGATACATAGCAGTGTCCTCAACATTCTCATAACATGGATAAGTTTTCTATATCAATGTCCTCTGCTTTCTGTAAATATTGGCCAAATTTCCCTGGCCGCTCATGTAATGCCTCCCAGCATTATACAGGCTGCCATCTGGGAGCTGGAATCCAGCAGTGTCTCTCAGGGTTTTGTGATGACAGTCTGTGGTATCTTCAGCAATAGGTTCTTATCTTTTGCCTGGGGCTGGTATTCAAGAGTGTTGACATAAGCCTGTCTTTTTGAGGGAATCTCATGGGTCTCTTTGATCAACAGCTCAGAGTTGGAAGGAAACTACTGGGACCGGGAATTCTAGGCCAGAGCCACATGTCTTGGGGTTAGGCTCCTCCCACCCTATTCAGGGCCCCTCTTACCAGGAGATGCCCACAGTTTCCTAGAGAGCTTACTGTATTAAAGTAAGGATTTTATGGTATTGATTCCTTATTGGTTTAGATTAGCGAATATCACTCCTGCCTTCCCATTTCCTCCATCCCCCAGTTCCTTCTATCCACTTTGTCAGTCTCTCAATTCACCTGTCAGGTTTACTTACTATTCAAGCATAACCTGGTTAGGAACTGCAGATGAGGGAGAATATGCAGCATTTGTCTCCCTGTTCTTATGTGGTGTCACTAAGTATGATCTGTTACAAGTCTGTCTTTTCTTTAAATTTCATTATGTCATTTTTTCCTTATTGCTAAGTAGAATTTCATAGTGTATATTCCCACAACTTTGATATCCATTCATCCAGTGATTGGCATTCCAATTCTTAGCTGTTATGAATTGAGACACTATAAACATGGTTGAGCTATAAATATGTCTCTGTGATGAAGCTAGGAATCTTGAGGGTAGATGCCTAATAGAGAGATAGCTGGGTCTGCTGGTAGCTCTATATCCATCATATTCAGGAGCCTCCACATTGCTTTCCATAGTGGTTGTACAAGTTTGCAATCCCACCAGCAGGGAATGAGGGTTCCTTTTTCACGAATCCTCCACAACATCTATTGTTGATGATTTTTTTAATGATTGCCATTCTGACTGGAGTGAGGTGGGATCTCATTTTTGTTTTGATTTGTATATCCCTGATGATTAAGGATGATGAACACTTTCTTGAATAAGAATTGGCCATTTGTGCTTCCTCCTCTGTGAATTCTCTGTTGAGATCAATGCCCCATTTTGTGAGAAGGCTCTTTGGTATTTTTTAAATTAATTTATGAGTTCTTTGGAAGTTCTAGATATTAGACCTCTGTCTGTGTTATAGCTGTAAAGATTATTTACCAGTCTGAGGGTGGTCTGTTGGCTCTGAGTATGGTGTGTTTTTCTGTACAGAAGCTTTTTAGCTTGATGAGATCCCATTGTTTAAGTGATTGATGTGTTTCTTGGGCTATTTGAGGTTTGTTCAGGAAGTTTTTCCCTACTCCTATCTCATGGAGAGTTCCCTCTATTTTTCTCTTCCAGGCTTTTCAGAGTTTCAGGTCTTATGTTGAGGTTTTTGATCCATTTGGAGTTAACTTTTGTGCATGGTGAGAGGAGTGGGTATAGTTTCATTTATCCAATTTATCCAGCACCATTTGTGAAGATGCTATCTTTTCATCAGTGAACTTTGTTGGTTTACAAAGCTTTTTCTTTTAAAGAAAGTGTTAATAACTGACTATTGTAGTGATACATTCAGATGGGAAGTCACCCACTTAAAATAAATGATGGCTTCTCTAAGCATCCTAGCTCTGGATCTTCATCCTCACACTACCTACATCTTTTACTTCTGTTACCTGTGTGGTTCCTAGCAGACTTTCTATTCGTAACTCTTGCCTAAACCCAATAAGCTTGTTACTTAACTAATGATTGGAGCTAACACCCACCTGAAATTCTTTGGGCATTGTAATCTTCCTTTTAAATGGGCAAGGGAGACACCAGCCCAGAATATCAGCAATACAGGGTCTAAGCAAACTAAAGTGATACTCAGTGTTTATGGAACCTCAAGGAATCAGCTAGACTCATTCCTTCAGGCTACTCAAAAATACAGGGAGAAGAAAACAATACCTACACCAATGATAATGGCATGGGTCTCCTATTTTGATGTATAAATTAATTTTAAAAGCCTTGATTTATTTGCACTTTTCATTTCAGGAGTTCATACAGAAAGACATCATTTCTTTCGTCCTTTGCTGCCCTTTTCTTTCTGGCTTTGCCTCGAAGTTCAATAGATTTCCATAAATCTTCTTTACAGAGAAGGACATAGGCATGGAAAGATACCAATAAGTCAAGTTTACTCCCATGAACTTGGCTCTTCCTTTGTTGGTATTACTGAAATTTTACGACACTGTCAACGAGAGCTGTCCATGTTCTCTGGAGGGTTTATAAAAGGATTATGCCTTAGAGTTGATGGGCTCTGTCTGGATAGCTAGCTACTCAGTGGAGTTTTAAGGCCATAACTGTAGCCACTCAAGTTTCTGTAGAATCATTCCAAAATATCCCCACAGCTTACAGGGAAAATGCCTGTCTAGAAAGGTATAGCTGGACTGTCAGTCCAGCTGAATGTCAAGCATTGCATTCTAATGTCAGAACCCACCAAATGAGTGTGCAAACCAAGTCCATGTCCATTCCTGGCCACAGACTTAATGAAATTGGCACCCTTGCTCTAATATCATGCCTATGGATAATGGAAAAAGGAAAGGCTTGTGGTGTACTGGGCTCAGTTATGTCTTCCACAATCCATGTCCACCTGGAAACTCAATATGTGACCTATTTTGAAAGTAGAGTCTGCTGAAGTAATTAGTTAAGTTGAGGTGAGTCCACCAAAAGGCAGATCCAATGAGGTATCTTTACAGGAGCAGGAAACACACATAGGAAGAAGGTCATCTAAAGGCACAGAAGTCGGATGATATAGATACTTGTCAGTGACCACCAAGGACCATCCTGGCAGGCACTAGGAATGAAGAAGAGGCAAGGAAAAATTCATCTCTAAAGCCTTCAGAGGAGCTTGGCCCTGTCAGTGCTGGCATTTCAGACTTGTGGCCTTGAGGACTGTGGAAGAATAAAGTTCTGTTGTTTTAAGCTAGCCACCCTGTGATGGTTTGGTATGGAATTCCTAGGAACTACATATAAATTGTATTACAGGCTTACATTTGAGAAAGGGATGCTGATATTGCCCAGTACTGTGTAAGACAAGGGAAGGCTTACAGACTGTAAGGGCTCTTGGAGGAGGGAATAAGGTGTGATCAAGAAACACATAGCAACATTAGGCTAGCAATATACATATAATATATGGCAAACATTAATCAAAGCCTAAAATTCTAAGGCTAAGTATCCATGAGAATGCCTTTGCTTTCATCAATATGTCTAAATTTTTAGATAGGATAAAATCCACACCCTTATAATCTATAAATCGATAAAGGCCTACTTAAAAAGCAGCATCCTAGAAAGGAGAGGAAGGAGAGAGATAAGAAGGAGAGAAAAGAGAGTGGTGTGTAATGCTTACAGCTCATGTGGACCAGTGTGAGGTTTCAGTGGAAGGAACATGGTCCAGGCGATCAAAAGTAATGTAGAAATGACTCAAGTATTTTTTACTGTCTGGGACACCATAACAGGATTCTTAATTTCCATCAGTATCTGTTTAAGTCTCCTATTCCTCTCTGTTCTAAGTACTGTCATCTCATGTATCACAGTGGATTTTATCCCTGAAACTCCCCAAGGCTTCCTTTTATGCCTCTTTCCAGGCTCTTCGTTCCTCCCTTTTCTCTAGACTACCCATTACAACAGCCTCAGGATGAGTGTGGCAAGGCAGAATCTTCCTTGGGGTGGAGACATAAGTGAGGATGGGGGCAGAAGTGGGGGTGCAGGTGCTGGAGAAGTGCACCAGTTGAGCAGGTCATCACTGTCTTCACTCTAAGGGGCAAGGGCCAAAGCCTGTGGCCTGTAGTGTATAATGACTTGCTACTTCATATGTATGGAGGGATGTTAACCCAAAGTTTCTCTGCCTGGCATGTTCTGCTGCTTTAATCCTTCTCCTATCAGCCATACTTGAGGGCAGGTTTGTTACAGCAGAAATGCAAAAAGAAATAAAAGATAGCGCTCAGTATTTCAGTTTCAAAACATAATTGGCCCTCTATATATTTGGGTGTTATACATCTGTGGATTCAAGCAAGGTCCGATGTGGGTCCTTTTTAAAATTGCATTTATACTGAGCATGCACAAATATTTTTCTTTTCATGATTACTTAATCAATATAGTACAATTGTTTATATATTACTTACCTTGTAGTAGATGATTTTAAGTATATGGGAAGATTAGCATACACCATACAAATACTACTTTATGTAAGTGCTATGTTATATAAGGACTTGAACATTCACAGAGATCAGGCTCAGAAAAACTGAGAGATAGTGTTATGCTATAAATTGTCATAGAAATACCAGCTTGAAAATGAACTTTTAATCCTTTCTATTAAAAAAAGCAAGTGGAAATTCGTATGTGTGCTGGTGTTCAATACTGTCTCCAAGGAATTAACATTTTCAGGGCTTGTTAGGACAGGATGAGAGACTCCAAAGAAAAGCATAATGTTAAGATGCTGGTGAGTGGGCCAGAGCTTGACCTGGGGCTGACATAGCCAGGGGACCAAGGAGACA
>PVHP010019466.1:20394-32709 GCA_004024765.1 Zapus hudsonius
AAGCAAGAGCCAGATAAGGGACCTCAAGAGTGTCTCCCTAGTTGTTGCATCCTGAGTGACACACCTGCTTCTCTATGAATAAACTTCTTTATCCAAGTCTTCCTCTTATCACACTGAGCAGAAGTGAACGTGTTCCACACTGGTAGTGACATTGCACTCTGCTTCTCATTTCCTTGGCATCTCTGCAATTCATTTTACTTCTTCTATTGATTAACATCTTCAGCATTGCTCAACTGGGGCACATCATTCTTTCTTTGCTTATTCTGATTCCTATGTGTACATGAAGTGAGTGCTAAGTAGGCCTCAATATTACAGTGATTGATCATCTCTAAATGTATCAGGTGAGCAGCGTTGTCAGATCATCCAAATATCCCATGCATTTTCAAACAGTGCTAGTCCAAAAAGTTCTAGGCTAGCCCCTGACTCAGTCAGGAGAGATAGACATTGTACACTCTTAGACATAAGCTCTCCTATGAATAGAGCAGAAATGCACTGCTGACCTGTATGGGAAACATACTTCCCTTGTATCTTAAAGAATTTGCATCCTATAGAGAACAGACAAGCAAGGACACTTAGCAAACTGAAGAATGGTATAGATTCTCAAATCAATGATTTTTCCTTATCAAGAGAGTATAAACTTCTGTCAGGATCTTGGATAAAGCTTTCAAAAGCAAATTGCACTTGATTGAAGAGAAAAGAAAAAATTAACATATATTGCAGTATACATTTTTCATACTTGTTCTGATTAGTAAACAGTTTCAGTATTAGCTTCCAAGGATGATTTACTTTAATTTTATTCATAAAGTGTGTGCTTTTATTATGTGAATCTTTCTGAAGCTTTTTTTTAATGGAGAAGCAACACTGTTAAGTAACTTCATATTCCCTGAGTGAGACATCCCTCCAAATATGAAACAACATTAACTTGACAAGCTTTTCCCCAAAGTAGCTTGTGCTTGTTTTCACACATGTGTAAAAATTATATTGTGGCAATTACACACAGACCTCAATATAGCGGTTTCTATGATTTGATGATTAGAATAATCTTATGAAAAACTATTTTCTTTCTATCTGAAATATATTGCAAACAATTTAGAGAGCTCACATTAGATTCTTGCTAGAAAAAGAAAGACCTAAATAATGAGTGTATTTTAGACAAAAGTTATGAAAAAGAGAAAGTCAATCTTAGTGCCCTGTCCCGGGTTAAGCTCTGGTCCTTGGAGGTGCGTGCAAGGCGGTGATCAGTTCCGTCGAGCTGAACTCCCAAGCTTCTCCTTTTTAACAACCTTCTTAATGATTATTTTCTTAGATTATCATAGTTGGATTTAACAGTAAAAGATTAAGTTAATTTCATCCCCAATATATCAAAAGTCCCATGTTCCCAAATAGTAGGAATAGATATTGTCCTGTAAATTTCAAGTCAGACTGCAAGCTACCCAGGGGCTGAATTACTAAGAACTGGTAATGGTTCTGAGAGAAGCCCTGTTAGCTGAGGAGAGAGCTGCCGAGCCCAGCATGGTACATGATGACCTGCTTCCCTGGTCATCAGTGATATCAACTCCAGACATTGTAAATTTTGTAATTCTCCTCATAGCCTAAGCTGTCTCAGTTGCATTTTGATAATTTATGACTGGTGGAATTCTGACTAAAGGCAAGAGCTCTCAACTGGAACTTAGGCTTATTTATTCAATTACAGAGTTACTTTGCAGGTCTGTCTACTCGTCTCAGGCACACTGTTGGAGCTTTAGGGCTCAATTTCTGATCTGGTCATAGGAGAATACATATCTGTGGATGCAACAGAAAAGTAGCCTCCAAAAAAATGGAAATGAGGATTTTCCCTTGGGACTCCAGATATAAATTCAAAACATAATGAACTAGTATGGTAAAGTGATTGTACCTAAGGTTATCTTCAATATTGAATTGTAGTTAATTTAGTTGTGATGACAAAAAGCCAATGCAGGAGATGAATGGAGAGGTCGAGATGGAGGGCTGGGTTAAAAAAACACATCCTAAGTGTTAGCATGAACTCAAAGCTCTGACAATCTTAGCACATGCAGTCTGGTTCAGTAAATGTGGGGTGGAGCCTGAGATTCTTCAATATCAGCAGCTTCCAGTGAAAGTCATCCTGTTCCCTCCAGTGACAGACACACTGACATGAAGGGCCAGTTGTGCTTTAAGGAATGAAAGCAGTCTGAGATAGACTAGCAATAATAATAATACTAATGGATGGTATTGTCACTAAGTAAAGAATACCTACTCAGCAGGAGGAGGAAGAAACCTAGAAAGATTGTAAGAGCCTCAGGGTGCATGGGAACAGCCTGAAACTCCATGTTTTCCCCATCCCTGCAGAGACTTACTTAGGTTTCTTGGTCCCCACAATGAAAACCAGTAACCCCACTGAAGACCATCATCAGAACTGGGGTGGGGGAGAGGAAGGTCTAGGTATGTATGCAACCTTTTTATTTAAAAAATCAATAAATTATTATTATTATTATTTTTAAATATTTTATTTATTCATTTTCAAGCAGAGAGATATAGATAGATAGAGATAGAGAGATAGAGAGAGAGAGAAAAAATCAATAAATTATTTTAAAAAAACATGAAAAAGAGTCAACAAAGAAAGTGGCACAAAAACAGTGTCCACAAAGCTTGTTTTCATGGCAAGAATTCCTTATTGCAGTTCTGGTCACTGTAAATGTTCTTTCTGTTTCCAAAGAAATTAACCATTTGTTACCCATATGAGCTCCCTCATACTCATGAAGGAAACTTTTGAATTTTATTCCTTTCTTTTTGTTGCTTTCCAATAGGAAGAAAATGGCTCTCTAGGTGAAGAGGGATAATCTGCCCCTTGTGAGAGTGATGTAATTCACTGTAAATTATTAAAATGTCATTGAGGTTTACAAATCCCAGCCTCTTGGGAGTTTAGTGCTGTGACTGAGCATCTATACGTCCAGTCAGATCTTAAGTCCGGATGAGCTGGAGTCTCTGAGCCTAAAGTACAGAGGTTTTAAAGGTCCAGCTTAGATTCTGCCACTTGCAGAGTACCGGCAACCACTAAACACCCACCTGCCCACTCCCAGCACAGGTGACACAGTGAGCATGATGGGTAACTTGATTGTCAACTTGACCTGTTAGGAGCCCACAGTAATCTTGAGTGTTGTGGAGCAGATTTTCTCCGAATTGAAGAGAGAAAGGAGACTCAGGGGATTCAGGCAGCCATGCTAGCTAGAAACAAACATCCCTTCCTGGGAAGGCAGTCCTGGAAGGAAATTCCAGAGACTCAGGAAGTCAAGTCTGGGAAAGGGTTGCAACACCCCACCTAAGGCTATCTAACAGGGAAGAACATCTCTCCCCCCACCCCTGCCTTTTTGCCAGTGTGTGTGTGATGTTGGTTATAGATTCTGTCTCTGTTTGGGACCTGTGAAAGGGGTCCAGCCTCTTGTGCCTTTATGGAACTGCCCCTTGATCTGTAACTTCAATAAATTCCTTCCTCCCATAACTCTGCCTGGTTTGGAGGTTCATCCCAGCAGCATGTGGCTGGCTATGAGAGCTGGGTACTTTTTTTGAGATGTGAAAAGTTTTCTAAGACAGCTAGGAACACAGGGCTATGTAATTGCTTAATTGATATCATTTTACAGTTTTCTTTTTTTCTCATTAAGTAGATCTTCAGAATGTGATTGTGCAATAATTTTCTGTATCACCTTTTGATGGCCATAGGAGGGAAAGCTACTTCTTCATTCACAATTTGCCTTTCCTCCCAACTTCAAAGGGTTTTAACATTTGTTGTTTTAATATGCTATATCCTCCAGTTACTCTTTTTATTTCTTCCTTCTTTCTCTCGACAAAGCAAGAGTGCTGCTCAGATGGCTTTCTATGTTACAGGTTGGGGACAGTAGGATTCACCTTTCTCACTTATAAACTCACTTCAGCATGTCACACAGAATTAGAAGCCATTTATAAATAGATACATTCATTCTCTGAAATGCAATCACACGTTGACTAATGATTCCACTAAGCTTCTTGCTTCTGTGTCCACACAAATTCTATTCTTTTAAGCTGAATTATGTCGCTGACATCTTCCAAATAATTCATCCAAGAATACAAATAAAAAGGGGTGGGAAGGTCTTTTCAATCACTCTTGTTAGTTAATAATTTAATCACAGTTTCAATCACAAGACCAAATGAGTTTAGGTGCTAATAATTTCCTCAATTAATGAAAGTAGGAACAATAGAAATCGGGAAGATGAGTGGAAGGAAAAATAAAAGTGTATTATTAACCTCCCAGGAGAAAATAGAAAGGGGCAACAATTTCTTTTGCCCTGTTAGACTTGACAGTGGGGGCTGGTTAATTTCATTTGTCTAGATCTGCCCTGTGCAAGAGGAAGGAAGCCTACTTCTCACCGAGTCTTGTAGAACACTGTCCTGCTGCTTTGCCCTTCCCAAACAATGGAGACATAAAAGACAAGTTCTCATTTTAAGATTTTGTCTCTCTTGTAAATCAAACAGATTTGTATTACATTTTTTAGATATCCGACTTTTTATGATAGAGCCAAACTTTGGAGCTGCATATTAAATATGGCTCCTTATTCCACATCTTCTTCTCATTTCCTTTTTGCTATCTGCATGCAGAGTCTTTTAAGATAAGATTTCTATTTTGGTTCATGGCAATCTTAATTTTACAGGATATTAATTGTTAGACCTATCTACTAACTGTATCTTCTAATAGGACATAGAAGAATATTTTATTAAATAGATAGTATGTTTCTCATGCCTGTTAAGATCCTGTTCAATGGTTTTCTTCAAGGAAGCTTATTGCAGAGCTGCTCAGGCTGCTGAACTCTCATCACAACTGCACGTACCGCTGGATGTGCTAAGACCGATGACCCCAGCCAGTTCAGACCTTCTGAACTCCCAGTTCCTACTCCTCAGACATGGCAAACTTACCAGAGACAAACATCCACCCACCATGCATGGAGTTTCTTCCTGCAGTAATAGAAAGGGACCCTGACTCTCTCAGTTCACAAAGATTAACATATATGGAGAACACCAATAATAGAAAAAGTATAAAGGTGTGAGCCATACTACATTTGTTATTTATTCAGTTTTAATGTGGACATATATATGTGTACATTTTACTGTGTGTGTATGTGGATGGGTGGGTGCACACGTGTGTGTGCATGTCCATGTGCATTTGGAGGCCAGAAAATAACTTCAAGTGTTGTCCTCAGAAACATGGCCCACCTCATTTTTTTTGTTTGTTTTGTTTGAGCTAGGATCTCTCTTTGGCCTGGAGCTTACTGATTAGGCTAGACTAGCTAAACCCGTGGGCCCCAGGGACTCACCTGTCTTTGCCTCCCCAGTACTGGGAGTACAAAATCTCATCAGCACACCTGACATTTTGATGTGGTTCCAGAAATCAAACCCAGATCCTCATGCTGACAAGGCAAGTGCTTTACTGACTGAGCTGTCACCTCAGGCTCCCACACTACATTTAAATAATTTCAGAAGGAAATCTGGAGTCCTTTCCAGCCAGCACAAAGGGCAGCAAATTCAGGAGGTCAAGGAGGAATCGTGAGCTCTGCGGACACCTCACCCTCCACATTGCAATAATGGCTGCAGGAATAACATACCCCTGGGCTCGCTTAGAGCGGTCTCATTCAGGTGTACTGAAGAATAGTTTTCACTTGGGAATGGCTTCTGCTTTTTCTCATACTTTAATGTAAAGATAGATGTTATATTCAAGGATGGGGGGAATTTTCAGAACCACCAGCAGTAGCACATTTTTTAACAATAGGACAACAGCAATAAGCTATCACTATTAAAAGGTGTCCATTTCTTTCAACATGGTAGCTAAATGTAGCATAATAGTTCTGTATTAAGAAGTAATTTACATTGTAATGATTCAATAGTTCCTTTCTGGACCCGTTCTGCATATGTTTGATAATGATAAGTATTATGTTTGACCTTTGGATAAGAAGTCATATTTTCATGTGGTCATAAGACTTATTCTGGCCAATGATACAGAAGCCTGAATACCATGCGGAAGCACTGAAGGCTGGCTTTGGTGGTATCTCCAAAACCACTCTCATTCTTATCCTCTTTCTGTCCCCTGAAATGGAATTTTATTCACCACTTCAATGGGCTCCTTTCCCTTCAACTTCCATTTCTGCTTGGCCCAGGTGGTGCCAAGAGAAAACCACAGGAGTGGGAATAGAGAGTTGCAGGGTGCCTACTCAATGCATACCTGATTAACTTCAGGTCCTTAAGTTCCCAGATGCTTCTAACAAGGCATTTATACTTGAAACAGTTTACCTCAAACCATATGCAAAACAAGTATCTGTGTGCTAGGCTATAAGATGGCATGGTACGTTTCTTCATCCTCTCTGATGATCCCTCTTGTATAGCTCTGGCTCTCCCAGTAGATCAAGATAGCCACCTACTCCATATCCTGGTCTCTAAAGGCCTAGTAAAAACTCTCCCAGTTGATAGTTTTTGAGGATCTGAATTATTCTTTGCTAACCTGCTAACTTCTCTTCTTATTAAGAGTCGCTTTACTGCTCACTTACTATTTCAGTCGACCATTCCTACAGAAGGGGTGGGTGCACACTTTCCTCCATGTTTTTCTTCCTCTGGTGGAAAGCAGAGAGAATAGTTGAAGCTGAAACAGCCATTGGGTCATGGAAGAAGACAGTGGAGAGTGAAACAGGATTAAAAGACCTTTAATCTGATAATCATGGGCTGACATATTGGCTCTGAGATACTGATTTCCAATTGACTTTTCAGGTCAAGTTCCAACCCTATGGCGTTCCCTCAATGTTCTCCCGTATCTCTGGTTTGTTTTGTCCATATCTGAACCTTCAGCTGCTCAGTGGGTCACCTCAAGCTCAAGTTCCCAGATGTGAGGCTGGGACTCTCACTTAGCAGCAAATCATGTATAGCACAGAGGCCTTGTGATCGTCCCTGTATCCGCATCCACAGGAACTCACTGGAAGGGACTTGTAATGTCTCTTTTGCTTATGTAGTATCTGCACTTTTTCCCACATCAGGGCTTATCATTAGAGCTCTGGATTAAGCCAATCAGGTCCCATTTGCTAAGGACAACATAAAAGAATTTAGAAAATCCAGTTGATCATTTTTTGTTGGACTCAGAACATACTTGTGAAAGGCAATCAAGAGGGTGTGAGCAAGCATTTGCAGGTAGGAAGGAGAATTGGTGAGCAGATCAATGGAGAAGGTGGTAACGGGAACAGGAGAAAAGACGGAACAGAGAGTGAATTCTGACAGTCTCATAAGATGGTTGTGAACTGACTTTATGACAAGAACACACAAGCATGTCCCTGGGGTAGAAATAAAACAGTGTGACTGTCTTATCAGCAGAGGACCTCCTTGGGAAAAGAGCTAAGTGACACGTGATCTAAGCAGGAGGTTCAGACGATGAATTCTGAATGATGCCTAATTGAGAAAATGTCAAAGGTTGGCTCTTAGAGCAATGCCATCACGGCTTTGGTGACTTAGCAACAACTGGATCCAGGATGCATTGACAATAAGCCATAATTCTGGAACCATCCTGCTGTGCTTATTTACCTTCACCTTGCTGGGACAAAGCACCTAACCAAAAGCAGCTAATGAAAGGAAAGTTTTATTTTGGCTTACATTCTTGAGGGGAAGCTCCATGATGGCAGGAGAAAGCATGGCATGAGCAAAGGCTGGACATTGCCTCTACCACAGCAGTTGGAAAATAGCAAGAGAGCAAGCCAATTTCTATAATACCCCCAAACCTTCCTCTAGCAAATTTCCATGTCCCAAATTGCCATCAGCTGGGGACCAAGCATTCAGATACATGAGTTTTTGGGAGACCTGTGTTTCAAACCACCACATATAGTCTCAGACACCATAATCCCAAGTGTTGATATCCTTAATGTCTAAGAGCCGTGAGTGTAGCTAAGTGGTACATGATATACTTAGTATGTGTGAAGGTCAGGGTTTGAATCCCAACAACAATTTAACAAATGACCAAAGTCTCTAATGTCTAAAAATCTTAGATGCTCAAAGTCCTAAATACGCAATTCTGGAAAAATAATTTAAAAGTTTTATAGGCATTTATTTACACAAGTATAAAAAGAAAATGTATTTATAAAACAAAAAAAACTTGACAGAACACATCATAGATCACTGTATACAACAGTCTATTCTAAGATACATATTTTTAAGCACAACACTCCCAAATACTAACCAAAGTCTTACTGGCATAGCAGCTATAAGATGATTTTAACTCATAAAAATAGAATAAAAAGTGAAATGTGTAAATTTATATTATTCTGGGGAGTAACTTTGTTCATCCAGCTTCATAACTATGGGCACCTACATACTGTGATGGACAAGGTGAGTACGTTTATTTGGAAGGAGAAGAGGTGTTTATGTAGGATGTGTAGTGTGATGGGTGTGTGTGTACTGCCGAGGTGCAATGTGGGGGCTGTGCATGTTCTATGTGAATGCAGGTGGAGGTCAAAGATTGTTAGGCGTATTCCCCTATTGCTCATCCATGTTTTATCTTGAGATGGAGTCTCTTACTGAATCCTGAGCTTGTTTTTGGTCAGACTGGTTGACCAACAAGTCCCAGAAATTCTCCTGACTCTACTTTCCACATGATGCCCAGCTGTTAACATGGGTGCTAGGGGATCAAACTCAGTGTGAATCAGGCCCTCAAGGCTCTCATGCTTGCATGGCAAGTGCTCTTACCCACTGAGCCTTGCCCCAGATTGCTCATAAGTCTTTCTGGGTCACTTGTACACATGCAGTCACTCTAAGGGCACAGTCTCTAGGAAGCTTATTGTTCGTAAGTGCAGAAATATGAAAGGGAAGTCTCTTCATTATGGAGTAAGTTTCAAACCTTTAAATAAATGTGTAATGTTTACCTACCAAGGCAACATTGTGATGCTAGTTTTCAGAGTCAGATTTGCAAAAATGCATCAGAATTCTCTAAAAGTTTCTGTGCAACTAATACCTCCATTGATAATGCAGGAATGGAATACACAGTTGAAGACAATTGAAAAATGATATTAATGATTTTAAATAGTGATTAATACCCTAAAAAGGTAAATAAAGCTATAAAGAGGCCAGGCTTGGTGGTGCACGCCTTTAATCCTAGCACTCAGGAGGCTGAGGTAGGAGGATTGCTGTGAGTTCAAGGCCACCCTGAGACTACATAGTGAATTCCAGGTCAGCCTGGACTAGAGCAAGACCCTACCTCAAAAAACCGAAAAAAAAAAAGCTATAAAGAAAACTAGAAATATGACAAGAGTCTACTCCAGGGAGAGATTCTGGGCAATTGCAAGAAAGCAGTTTCAAAGATCTGGCTGACTTTGTCATTAACTCTGTCCAGGCTTGTGTGGTGATGAAAAGCTGCTGTTTTTCTTTCAGGAGAGGACTCACATCACATGCATTTTCTACATGACAATGTCTGGCCCCCAGGAAGACAGCAAAGTGGTACCTGTCATGTGTTCCCCATCTTCCATGCCAGGTTTCTACACTGAGTTGGGTACTTGGACATCCATTCTGTGAGTATTCATGTACAGATCAAAAAATTAGTGGAAACAATATGCTGATGAAACAGAAACAGATATGCTTTTAACATATCTCCTCATCCTACAGGGCACATAACTATTATCAAACCAGTGAGTAACTTTCCTGACTTCCTCAGGCAAATGTGAAAATAACATCTCTTGAAATTTCATTAGCTGGAAGGAAAACCAAGCATTAACACATTTTGAATGGATGGTTTTGCTATTGTGACATCTCATGACCCGTCTTGTCCTTGGAATTCTGCTTTCAGCCTCTCCTCTGAGCCTGTTCTTTTTGTCATAGTACTGTCTTTTCAGGATTTGGACTCAAGATTGTAGTGTCCTGTATTTTAATTCTTTGCATTGTAACTTTCAAGATTTTGTATTTTGGAGATTTTGATCTTTGAGGATTCTGGTTGGTGCCAATTGAGCTTTTATAGGCAGAATCTATGCCAAAAAGTCTAAGTCGTCATTCATTCCTGCTCAGCTAAAGAGGCATGCCTAAACAGTCTTATAGAACAGGGTTTCTTTATCTTTCTTCCTTCCTTTTCTTTCTTTTTTAAAAATATTTTCCAGGTATGGTCTCACTTTAGCCCAGGCTGACCTGGAATTCACTAGGTCGTCTCAAGCTGGAACTCACAGAGATTCTCCTACCTCTGCCTCCCAAGTGTGGGGTTAAAGACATACATCACCATGCCTGGTTTAAAGTACAGGGTTTCTTAAACATTTCACACTTGCAATTCTTGGTATATAGGACTATAAAATAGGTCTATGAAATTCAAACATTTACTGAATATAAAACAAATCTTTTAAAAGCGATTCTTTAGAAGATGATGGATGACACATGCTGAAATCTCCAGGGAATAAACTGGGGAAAGTTGGATAACAGCTATCAGAAGAGGCAAGTGATGTCAGGATACTCTGGCTTTACGCAAAGTAAAACAGGTACTTTCACAAAGAAGGGATGTACTGAGTCTGCCTGGAGAGATTAGTTCCATTCGGTGAGCTCCAAGCTGCCTGTGAGATGGAGCACCGTGGCTGATAGTGAAAGCCACAGCTTATGACAGAGGCTGAGAAAATCTGCATTGTACATTCAGTAATGGACATCCTATTACAGGGCAGAATGAGAAGGAAGACCCAGACGGGGGTGTGCAGTGGCTCTGGAAGAGGGAGGAGAGACATTAAGAAAGCCTTCTCTTTTTGATACATAGAACTTGAATTGGAGCAGCCGCAGGATATTATTTTGAAAAAGGTCCCTAA
Source organism: Zapus hudsonius (assembly GCA_004024765.1). NCBI lineage: Eukaryota > Metazoa > Chordata > Mammalia > Rodentia > Dipodidae > Zapus > Zapus hudsonius. The sequence continues at coordinate 31,212 of PVHP010019466.1, forward strand.
TACATCAGTGGTGGATGCCTGAAACCCTTGGGGAACCACACTCTTGAGAAACTCAGAGCAGGTGTCATGGGACTACTCTGAAGCCTGAAAGAATATTGCTAGACTGCAGAGCAGCACGTGACTGAGCTGTGTAAGGTGGAAATCTGTCTGGAGCCAGCCTCAGTGGCAGAATTTAGATTCTGGTTCCAAGCAGTGGCCTGGACGTGAGAAGATTGCATGAGGCAAGGGGCTGCATCTGCAAGCAGATTCCTGAAGGATTCTCCCACCTTGTGTCTAGCATCTGAGGTGGACTGTGCACTGACCAGACCTGCATCCGTAACCTCATCTCCCATACGAAGGCCTGTGAGGAGAGAATATCATTCACAACACCAGCCCTGAAAGACCACCTAGTAGTATGACCAGCATCTATGACCCAGCATCCCACAGAAATGCCAAAGAATGTGACAGGCTTCCAGGAGCCAAGGAAGGAATGCTGAAAGACTTGAGACCAAAACCAGAAAACAGCTCAGATTGAATTTAGACTCCTACCTCCACCTGGCTCTCTCCACCTCACATTTATTTGACTTTGATTTGATAGCTAATGTCAATTTTACCAGCCAGGTCTCTCCTGCTTGGCTTTGTTCTTTCTCTATCTTGTATTTGTTTCTATTCCCTTTTCCCTTAGCCTTTCTTTTTTCAGTTTCTTTTCTCAAAGAACAGAGGAAGAAGAGAGGTATGTGGTTTGTCTGAAAATTCAACTGAACATCTCAGAAAGACAAATATATATTATGTATCACTCAATTTAGATACCTAAAATCATGCATGTGTATATGTAGATTGTGAAGCCATCTAGGAGAAGAAAGGGACAAATGGAAGAGGGAGAAGGTGAGAAAAGTGAGGCAGGAGATATGGACACAACCTGCTCAATGTACACTTTAAATATATTTGTATGACAACTTAAAAAGTAAATAAATCAATAAAGAATTCTTTGGTAGATATATAAATTTGCCATTCATCCAAGATGAAAGTTAAATTTACATACTAAAGAGCTCGGTATGCCTATTTACTTTTACTTGAAGAATTAAATCTTGGGCCTTGGGACTGCGACTGGAAGTCCAGGCAGCTATGGCCCCGGGGTGGGGGCTGGAATCCCTGGCAGCTTGGGCCTCAGGGTGGCAGCTGGAATCCTGTGTGGCTCGCCCCCCCGGGGGCAGCTGGATTCCCGAGAGGTTTGGAACCCAGACCACTGACAGGAAACACAATCGGTGGTTATGAGTAGGCTGACCACACCTCCCAGTAGGAGTGAGCAGCGAACCAAGAGAGGAGCACTTGTGTAATGGAGGAGCCTGGGCCTGGGGAGGACAATCAACAGCTTTCAATTTGGCCAATTTTCCACTTAGTGAGGGGGTCCCCTTGTCTGGAACTTGGGATTCAGGGTGAAAGGCACCGGATCCCATACTCTTAGGCTCCCAAGACAAGAAGCATTATGGGACCAATTGATAGGGAGGCTACTAAAAAT
>PVHP010019467.1:0-31918 GCA_004024765.1 Zapus hudsonius
TATATATATATATATATATATATATATATATATATATATATCTGCATGAAAATGAATAAATAAAATACTTTAATAATACAATATTTTAATACAATAATATAAAAATTTAATTTGCATTTGAAAAGTGTACTCACACATGATGTGTTGACTACATTTAGGAACTCGATAACCTTGGGAGGCCACCCTCCAGGGTCAGCAAGATCTCAAGATGTCACAGCTTAATCATTCACAGAATCATACATGATTATAGGGGGCCAGCAAGATTGCTTAATGATTGGGGAATATGATTACAATGCCTGATGGCCTGGGTTTGATTCCACAGTACCCACATAAAGCCACAAATGCACAGATTTGCACATGCATCTGGAATTATCTTGCAGTGGCAGGAGGCTCTGGTTCTACCCATTCTTCTCTCTCTTTCTCTCTATCCTTACAAATAAATAAAAATATTTTCAAAACATGATAGGACATTTTCTATAGAATATTCTTGGTATATTTCACGATGCTTACTTTCTATTACTATTCTCCGTTGCCAGAAACATAAGGAAGGTTTTTTATTGCTGCTGTTTTCTATTTCTATTTTTGTTAAAACAATGGGCTAAAAAGACATGAAAGTGTGATGGGAATTAATGAGGCAGAAGAAGAATATTAATGGAGGGGAACAGATAAAAGAGGCTAATTGGGGGAGATCAAAATACATGGTATGCTTGTATGAGTGTGTAAAAATGGAAAAAAAGAATACAAAAATCAGTGATACTTTTAAATAGTGGACTTCAAGGAGAAATTAAAGCTTTAGGTTCCATTCTTGTGAAAGCATAAGACATATAAAGCTCTACATTCTAGCTTTATCATATGATGTCTCAACTGTTGGCTATTATTTGACTTCTTAAAATGTATTCCTCATTTGTGTCCCACAATCCAGGGTAGGCATTATAAATTCAAAACAATAATAATCCTTTGCCCTGCCTAGGTTCAGAACCAATTGATAGGTTAGTAAAGAAATTACAGAGGTAGAGATATAAATACCTCTTGTACTATAAATGTAGCTATACTGAAAGATTCTAGTAAGGTCACCTAGGTGAATACAAGTTATACATCTGTCTGTCCCTCTGTATGGACCTTGGTACCACTCACCTATGAGAAATAATGTATTGCAGTTACCCCAAATGACTACTTACAATAACTCCTCTGGGAGAAGAGAACAGAAAAGCCACATGTCTTTTTAAGATGATTTTCAAAGATTAGTTCTATCTAACTGAAAAATATTGATGACGTTTAAACAAAGAACATATTCTAAATCCACAGAAAACAATAAAGGTTGGGCAAACTACTAGAAGTATTTATGGAAATAACTGCTTGTGGAAATTCAAAAAATGGGAAATAAGTGTTCTCTCCTTAAGAAAGAATAAAGTATTAAAAGAGTTCATAAATCTTTAAATTCCAGTTAGTAAAAGTATAAAATGAATTCTTTAAAGTACAGGCATCAGTTAGATGGAAAATCACCAATTTAGATAGTACATACCCAGTGTGAAAATTAACTTTCTATTGTAAACTTGATTGATTAATGAATCAAATTAGAGACATACCTCTTGGACAGGTCTGTGAGGGCATATCCAGAGTTAACTGAAGGGGGAAGACCTTCCCCCCAAATATGCAGCCCTTTTGGTGGCAGAGTATATATAAATTATGGGGAAAAAGTCCTTTTTATTTGCCCTGCTGTCTTTGTTATCTGCTGGTGAGTTATTGCTATTCTTTGTTGATATCAGAACGTAGCTTCTTCAACCTTTTAATGTAGACTGAAGACTGAAGGCTCTCTGGTACCACCAGGCCTGCAGTAATTGATGGGGACTACAGAAGTATCCAGCCTCATGAATTGAGCTCCCAGGTTCTCAGACTTTGCAGCCTGCAGACATCCATGTTTGAGCAGCTCAAACCATATTGTATATCCTCACAAATAAATCCCTTTATAATGTACGTATTCATTTTATTGGCTCTCTTATTCTAATACATATAGTTTAAAAAATGGAAAAAGAAGATGAAAGGGGAATTTATGATTGATGAGTATAATCTACACTAAATATTGATTTTTTATTCTAGAAACCAGAAAGAAAGTGTTTTATTTTAATTAAACAACAACAACAAAAGTCTTGTACACTTTCATCTATGGACTTGAAATACTTATATATTTATTCTAGTAGTAACTATTCTGTCATTTAATAGGACAGCTTATTCAAGAACAAACAGGCCAATAAACATTCTTAGCATTTTTTAGACACAGAAAGAGTCACTTATCCAACACCATTTATCCAATTTCTTCATTGACTCTCCATTGTAGTAACAGTTGTCACTGACTTCTTTCCTTAACATACTCTGATAGTTCTGCCCAACATCAAGATAACTTATGTGACCCTTACTTTGTAGTTAATGAGAAAATGTCTGTCACTTGTAGCGTCCCGCTTGATTGCAGTCAGGGCTCCCATATTAGACTATGGAAAAGAACTTTTCTTTTAAACCATTGATCCTGATATTCCAAATCTACTGATAATATACTCTGGGTCAAAATCACTCCAACACATTTACCAATGGTAAGAATCACCTGCTTCTTAAACTGAACAAAATTTCCACTGGAGCTCATGCCAAACATTCTTGCTCAACCATTAGCTTTCTTGGTTGTACATAATTTTTCCCAGAACAGTTTGTTGCCAAAGCACTGGATAAGGTACTCTGGATTCTGAGTTGTTGCAGAAAAAAGGTGAAATGGAGAGTACCAGGTATCTGGCTCCTTTATCAGCCTGCTCTGCTGAGAAGCTCCTGATACAAAGCTGTGGTCCTATGGTTTCTCCTGGATGGTAACTGTGTATTCACTCCTTCAAGGGTGTTCTTAGAATGTTGGAAATTACGATTGACAAAGGGAGCAAGAGGCACTTGAGATACTGTTCTGTGAGCTCCTTCTACATAAGTGATGTAGAAATGAGAGTTTCTCTACATTCCTTTATGTGCTTTTTGGTATGTAGAAGGTGTGAGACCATATCTGACCTTGTATTCTGAAATTTAGGGCTATGTTAGAGATTATCAAACATTCCACACTCCTAATACCCTTGATGTCTACAATAATATTTTTATAACATTGCTAACTCTTAAGAAGTACTAAGCTGTTCTATTTTTAAAAAGTTAAGTCCAAATAACTTAATATTCCCAGTTTGTATGATATTAGGCAGTTATTGCTAGATTTTCATTTAAAATATAAAATATCTCCTGTAAGTACACTGTGCATCCTGGGGTTCCTGATATTCAGTTGGAAACTATGGGCCATGTGTTAAGCCCGTCCCCACAAACATTTCTCATGGAAGAAGGTATTTGTATCTATAAGTCTCTTGCATCCTTTTACAGGAAAACGGGTTTGAATATTTGAGATATTAAATACGGTGATCTCAGCAATTTCCAGTTGTCAGGAAATGGGAAACAAATGACACTAAAGTTAATCTTTTCCACAAGGAGAGGAGGAATTAGTCTAACCATCTATTGTTTATTGGTAGCAGAATGTACAAAATGAGGCAAACTTATGTGAATGTGAATGCTCCCCAACTTAACATCAGTCCAAACGTTTACGAAGTGTAATGAGCAGCTGTGCTCTGGCTGGTGGTAGACAACATGTGTTTAGCACTTGTGACCCTCCTCTGATCCACTCTACACGAGAAAGCCTGACTGCATTTGATCAGCACCTCTTGTCATTAACAGCCTATAAAAAGGCACAAGACCATAGCAAAATATTTCTGCATATTTGAAGCAAAAAGTGATGAATGATACATTCTCCCAGAATTCAGGTGTTCTTTCTACACAGTCTGCCTGTGAACATTTTACTACTGGGGTAACAGCCAAGTTTCAGCAAGCGAAACAAGTTGTCCCTTGGCTTTATATCAAAGGATATAAAACGCCTGCCTTTTCCTGACTATGCTTATGATTACTATGAAGTCTGTATGGTGGGTTTGGATATCAGGGTCAGAACCTGTGACAAGCACAAAAGAGATAGTTGTGCTTCATTGCTGGCATCTATTTTTGTCTTCTTTTGTTCTTTCTATGTGGCCACTTTACACTTCTGCGGATAGGTGCACACTAGAGTTCCTATCTTCAGTGCTGGACTGCCCTGCTGTGCATATTAAGAGTCTGAAATCTGAGTGTGATTATTTAATTGGCTGCTTGGTGTTTTGAAAAGAATGAGCATGTTTTCTGGCCAGGAATCTAGCCTCAAAGTGGCCACCCACAATCTGTCCCACATATGAGGTTAGAGGCAAGTCCATTTATTTATTTACTTTGTTGAGAATTGAGTAAAATATGTGTGCCAGATGACCTTATTGCCAGAAAATACATTATGGTTGGAAATGGTCATACATTGGCTTAGTATCAAGAGCGAGGGGGCGGGGTGAAGCAGGAGGAATGGACCAGGTTGTGTTTCAACCCAGTGTTCCACAGGGGAAAGAGCATCCATATCTACTACCACGTAGTCATTCTTTATTGCACTTTACTTCATGTTGACTTTACTCAAAACTGCAATATAGTGAAGCCAGAATTAACATTTCATTTATGTCTAGAGTATAGCAGCCTACCATGTGTCATCCATTCAGTAAAAGTTTACTGCCTCATGCCATGAAAGCATTTCCTGATGAAGACAGGCTAAATCTAGGAATTACTTCTAAGGAATCAGGACCTCTGGCCACCAATGCCAATACTAAACGTCTGTGGAAGAACACCAAGGTTGAACATGGCAGCTGAAAGACCATGGGTCCCACATTTCCCCTAGTGACGTATCAAGAAAGGAACCCCCCTCCCAAACAAGTTGGAAGGATATATTCTGATGTAGCTTTATTATATATTCCCCTTTTCATTTACTTGTGGGAAAGACAGTAGGAGAAATGTGATTTCTTGGGCATAGCTATCTTTTACCTATGTCTTTCAGTTTCCATTATTGTCTACACAATAACTTGTCTTGCTTGCTATTTGCTTTAGTCAGAACACAATTTCAAATAGATAAAAATGTGATGTACTAAAAGTTAAGAAATTTAAGTGTATGTACTCTGTTTTTTCTTTAGATTGTATAAACTTTTTTGCCATTTACTGAAGAATTTAAACTGTGAGAATTATATGGTGAACTTGGCATAAAACCATAATAGCAATTTCTATCTATTGAATGAGTACTATGTACAGAGAGCAATGGTTAATAAATGTTTTATGTATTTTAAATGTAATTCAACAAACTAATATTACTGGTGTAATATATTTTTTTTTTCATGGATCCATCAGACTTTTTAATCCATTTCAACCCAAATACGGAAGACCAGGTTCTGAGCTGACATAATTTCTACACTTTCAGAACAACTTTTCACTCACAAATTCAAGGAGGCCATTGAGGATGTCCACGGGAAGAAGACTAGCATGAAGTAAAGTGGGAGTTGCGGCATTCGAGGGGTTGCTTTTATTTTCTGTGCTTCCCAATGTCCTAGTCTATTGTATTGTTTTCAGAAATAGATTATTATTTATTGATGTGTATTAAAAGACAGAAGTCAGAGTTGTAATATGACAGGCTATTGACAGTCGGAACACACACTGATTCTCCGTTCCTGTACAAGTCTTCATGTACCGCCACAATCAAATGTGGACACAGTGCAATCATGGGAAAGGTATTAAAGAGGACTCTTGGTAAGGTATATGCACAAAGAGAAATGAACACTGGGGAAAATGGTGAAATTCCTTGGGGATTTTGGAAATCCTGGAGAATACAGGAGGAAATCAAATATCAGACAAAAGAACACCTTGTCAAAGGCGAATCAATAAAGCAGTGTACTGAATGTTGATATAAAGTTTTCCTTTCAATTACAATGAACAGAAAAATAGCTGACTTAAAACTCAACACAGACAAATATGTTTGAGTTTCCTTGTATAATCTGGACTATATTTCTTTTCTTTAGACTTGGGAGATCAGAAAAACCTGCAAAAAAGTAGTTTTTTTATAAGCCTTTCTTAGATATGCCTTAGCTCCTATAAGAGTTCATAATTTGAAATTTGTCATATAACACTTTACATCCAATAGCTATTGTCTGATTCTATGTTTTACTTTTAATTTTTAAAAATTTCTATATTTATACCAATAGGCAATAGTTTCCAACCTTGTTCTTCTAACTAAAACATTATAGCATTTGACTAAGGACTCTTCATTTCTCTTTCTTCACATACCAACTTCCGGTATCTATAATATTCACATTAGAACACCTTTCGAAGTTCAAAAAAAGGAATTCTTTTATGACAATGTAGGTCAATATTATGCTGAGATAAGGCAGGTAGAGAAGTGCATGCCCTCACTTATATGTACATTTTATTTTTTAAGAAAAATGAGAGTAGACACTAGTATAATGAGGCAGTTTCTGAACTCCCACTGAAAATAAACTGCTTTCCAAGATATTAAAAGTGCTAAATTAGTCCAATCATTTTTTTGCTTATCAAAACACCCTCCAGAAGGATCTCAAAATCTCAATTACCTAATTTCAGAATATTTCTTAACCTATGTCTATGTGTGCAAACATGTACAATATGTATTTATATGTCTTCATCTAATTTGATCATCAAAATTGCAGATGTTGCTTGCTGATGTTCACATAGGCATACCTCATGCTAAGGAGGAAACAGGGGAGTCAGCTCTGTCCAACAGCAAGAGAGCACTGGCCACTGCATAGTGGAGAACACAGTGGTCATGAGAACACTGTGTGGTGGGAAGAGCTGGTCATGAGAACACTGTTGAGGAGAGATGGTCATGAGAATATACTCCTTCCTTGTAAGCACATCCCTGCTATGCATGGGACAAAGAAACACCCCTGAGGGTCACTCCATGCATAGAAGTGCTACATGTCCTGCTGCATGTCTGGTGGGACATGTTTGTCTCACCTACTGGATCACTGTAGATGAGGACAGATAAGGAAGTCTTGGCCCAGGTCATGGGAGCATAACTGCAGCATCCCATCAGTTGATGCTAGGTGTATTGTGGTATATGCCAAGGCATTTCTGGAGAAAGTCCAGTCTCTCTTCACTCCACATCACATGGCTTGGAAAACAGAGAGGATTGATAGTGTTTGTATATTAAAATGTGAGTGAAAGAAGAGGTTGTCTCATCACCAAGCGGGCTATAAGACTAATAAGATTTAAGCATCAAAGTGAAATTCAAACCATTTCTTTACTGATGCTTACCAAATATGAATCTTTGATCTGAAACTGAATGTCCTTGACCCAGGAAATAGATTGTTATCATCTAAGAATGGCTTTTAAGTGCTGTAGTCAGTTCATGACACTTAGTGAGTTGGCACTTAATCAATATCACTTTTCAAGTGTCTAAATTGTAGTGGGTAATAATTCTTACAGTTTCAGATTATGGGTATGCTGTGTGTGTGTGTGTGTGTGTGTGTGTGTGTTGTATGTGCACACACACGTGTGTTTATTGGTGGATGAGTTTTCAGAGGTTGGAGGTGGCTTGGGGTTTCTTAAATTTTTCCTATGTTTTCTCTCCTTCTTTTCTTGGAAAGAATTTGAAGGACTTCCTTCCCAGTCACATGTGTACAAAGAACTCAGTCTTGAAGGGTGAGGATGCATGGTCTGTTCAGCTAAGTTTCCTTAAACTTCCTGTCATAGTTCATTTGTGCTGTCATAACAAATACCCAACACTGGATAATTGACTAACAAGAAAAATTTATTTCCCATATTTCTGAAAGCTGAGAAGTCTAAATTAGTGTGAACACCATTTTTTTCTGGACGGCAGTGCCTTGGTGTTTTCAGGTGTCCAAAAGGAGATAAGCCAAAGAGAGGAGCCACACCATCATGGAGCCTCCTGTGAAGGAGAACTTTAATCCTATTGAAAAATGATAATTTAATTACTTTTAAGTCTCTACTTCCTAATATTTTTGTCTTAGATATTAAGTTTCAGCATTCATTTTAGAAGGCACAAACATTTAAACCATAGCACTTACCAAACCAGTTTCTCACTTGAATGCTTCTTTGTCTTCCTAGAGATGGACTGGAATGCCATGTGCATGTACCAAGAGACCAACTCTTCCCCAGTTACCTTCATGCAGTAAGTAATCACAATGCCTGTCGGAAACCATTTACGGAAGCGGGGATTTATTTTGGCTCATAGTTTCAGACAGATTTATGACCATCATGGCAAGTAAGGTTTGCTGGCAGTAGCAGCTGTCTGTGGTGTTTCTGGGAGGAGACAGATGATCTTACATCTTGAAGGGCCAGGACAAGGGACATGACTAAACTTGAAAGTTTCACCCTCCTCCTAGTGACTTACTTCTGACAACCCCACCCAATTCCTCAAAGCTCTAAAAGCTATTCCTCAGTCACTTAAATTTGTGCCCAAAGCTGTGGTCTAAGCCATTCAAAACATACCTGTGGGGAACATTTCAGATTTAAACTGTAAAATCCTGCAAAGGGTTTATAATACCTAGTGTCTTTGAACAACCAAAGGAATGAATAGAGGAAGCTTTCAGTCACAAGGGACTCATAAATATATTTCCACATCTAACAGCAGCATATAATTATTAATTCTAGTATGATTTTTTTCTTGTTTATTATTATTTTTTGGCATTTGATGTGAAATCATCAATTATTCAGAATCAATAATTTTTAATGTCATTCTTTGAACAGAATATGCACATCTTTCCTGAAATATATACACATGATAAAAAATTGTTCTCTTCTGAAATTTAGAATCTCTTTGAGTCTCTGAGAAGTAGTGTCTCTAATCACTTGGTTTTTATGTTCTTGATGTGATTAAAATTGATATTTTCTTTGCTACCAAAACTGGAATGGCTTGTCTTTTCCTGCCTTGGGTTCATTGTTAAGGGAAGAAGATCATCTAGGAAAATGCTTTTGTTGCTGTAACAAATCCCAGACAATAGTGAGGAGGTGGTTGTGACTGGGCTGCCAGATATGGTCAGACCCCTGTGATTATTGGATTACTATGACCTCTTTTGAAAATCCAGTAAGTGAAGCTGACTCACCCATTCTCCATGACCACCCAGACAGCATCTGTGGAAAAAAAATGCACTCCCACACAAACATACATAGGCACGCGCGCATACACACACACACACACACACACACACACACACATCTTCACACAGCAGCTGTGGAAATTTAGGGACACTTTCCCATTTGAGTGATAATTTTCAGAAATGAACATAAATAGAATGTCAGGGTGTATTCATCTACTTGTCCAGGCAAGCTCTGCCCTCCTCTTGCAGGCTGAGTTAAGGAATGTTTTGATTTCTGAGATTCAAAGCTGGAGACACAGAACAACACACCCCTTGAGAGTGATTCAAATCATACATTTTCATAAGGTATGGACCAGAAAGCAAGTCTTGTTTTCAAACTGTTTCCTTGGAACAAGTTACAGCAATTTTGTGTGTGGTTCATTGTCAAAATGATGTGGGTGGCAAAAGCAAGCAATTAAAGTTGCATAAAATATTTATATTGGGTGATTTGCTGAGACCACTTACTCTGCTTCTAACACCTGTACTCTCGGTATAACAATTAATCCTCTTGTGCAGTAATAAATGTGCATTATAGGATGTCAAAGCTGGCAAAAACCTTACAAGTAATATTTTTAATACTGGGTCAGAAAGTAAATGTTTTAACCTCTACAGGCTATATAATCTCTGTCCAATCCACTCCACTTTATGCTATTCTGCCATTAGAGAACAAACCAACCACACATAAGCAATTGAGTATGGTTGTGCTCCAATAAAACTTTATTTATATAACCAATTTAAAGCTGGGTGTGACCCATTGGTTGAAGTATTGCTTTCCTTTACAGATGAGAAAATCAAAATACAAACAGGTTAAAAAAGTTGTATTTTCACCTGACATTTAATGACAGGACACAAAATATTAAAATTAAATGTTATCTCTTTTATCTTTTTAACATGAAAGGAGAGTTCCTCTGTTGCTTTAGAAAGCATTGAAAATGAATCTTTTCCCTTCTATGAATGAGCTGAAGCAAAAATCTCAACTTGAAAATGCTACTGTCCTTTAAATACTTAATGTAGAAAGTTACTATAGTGTATACAGATTATGTTTATAAAATATGTACATTACAAATACTGAAATTTTGCGAAATAAATTTCTAGTATTTGAGGAGTAAACGATTAGGATGTCGGTCACCTCTTCTGACATCCTGGCTTCCCCAGAGTTCCATTGCTATCATCTGCTCTTGATTCATCAGCCCTTAAAGCTTTCCTAAAAGGTGAGAGGGAAGCAGGGAAAGAGGGAGAGAAGAAAGGAAGGAGGGAGGGAGGGAGAGAGAGTGAGAGAGGAGAAAGAGGAGAGAGACTAATTTTAATGGAGATATCATCATATCTTTCCTCTTTGTTAAGGAATAGAGGGTGAAGACATGAGTGATGGTCCAGGACACTGTCATGTTTTTATTAAATAAGTTCTAGTTCAAGAACATCTTATGCAATGCTGAGTGTGGTAAGATATAGTGTTTCTATAAGAAAATGAAATGTACATGGCCTCCCTATGCTTTAGCCATTTCTAGGTGGTGTGTCTCGAAAGTTTTCAAAGGTTTTTCTTCTATAGGAGAGAGGAGTTTTTACTCAAATAGATTCAGAAAACAGCAGGTTAAACAAGACCTTACAGGTTTTTCATCTCAGGATGATGACATTTGATAGGCAGTGTGAATCTTTAAATAAGTGTTAGAAAGTAGTTGCTTCCTAGCCTAGTGGATCATGGAATCTTTTATCATGAAAACATGAAAAAAACATCCCTGAGAACACATCTAGAGATTTCAGTGCCGTTATCTGAATCATTCAAGTTAGTGGTGCCTCACTTCCTCCATTACAGGAACAATGTGTATGTTCTTCCCACAAGTCATTTGGAGACCTACCCAAAAAGATGACAGTATTATACTCAGAATCTAATAAATTATTAATGGGTCATGAGGCCAGTGTATACCATGTCAGTTAGAGTGCAAAAACCATATGTGTGTATTTCTGTCAGACATTGTTTCTTCAAGAACTATATTTATTTCACTCAGATATTATTCCATATGTCTCATGCAGCTCTCTTGCATAATGTCTCTTTATTTCTTCTTCTCTCCTCATTCACAAGAATGAACAAGGACATTATGGTTGGTATGGAATGCCTCTCCCAGGCTTATTAGCTGAACCTTTGTCCTCCAGCAGGTGATGTTAGTTTTGAATGGTCTAGTAGGTCCCAGCTGGAGGAAATATGTCTCAAAGTGGGTGATTTTGAATATTATAGAGTGTGGTGGTTTGATTCAGGTGTCTCCCATAAACTTATGTATGCGGAATGGCTGGTTACCAGCTGATGGCAATTTGGAAATTAGAACTTTCTAGGAGGTGTCTTGGGGGAGGGCTTATGGGTGTTATAGCCAGCTCACCCTTGACAGTATTTGACATGCATTCCTGCTGCCATTTGCCAACTGCTGTGGCAGAGGTGATGTTCAGCCTCTGCTCATGCCATCATTTCCCCTGCCATCATGGAGTTTCCTCTTGAGTCTGTAAGCCTTCCACAAGCTGCTTGGTCAGGTGCTTTGTGTCAGCAGTGAGAAGCTAACTGCAGCATACAGTGTCCACAGTCCCTATCTATTCTCTCCTTTCTTTCCATCAGGCTGTTCAGCAGGTTCCTCCCCCATATGGTCTACTACCTTACGCCACACCCACAATCAGTGGAGTCAAGGAATATGGACTGAAATTTCTAAAACTGTAGAACAAAATAAATCCTTCTTCCTTTTAAATTGCTTTTGGCAGGTACTTTGTTCCAGCAACAAGAAAAGTCATTATTGCAGGGGTCACTGAATCTTGGGGTGGTGCACAAAGATCATCTGCTGCTTTTAGGTTTTAAGGTTCAAAAGAGCCAGAAGGTATCTGAGGAAGCTTTCTTAGCTGGGGACAAAGCTATGGGCCTCATCCTGTTCCTGGTCCTTTGTCAAGTTTTACCAATTGTCCCCTTCCCCTTTCTCACTAGCCATTTCTGGTTTCACTTATCAGGCTTTAATTTTTCTTTCTTTTCTTTTTTCCCCTGACTATTCATTAGCATCTAAATCATGCTATTTACTACTTTATGTTAATCAAACTATTTAACGAATTTCATATTTTGACAATGGCATATTTAATTTCTTAATTCTATAATTAATTCATTTTTTCATATTAGCCTGGATCTTTGTAATGAATATATCTTTTTGAAGTCCCTTATTTTTCTTTTATTCCTCTTCTTTACATTACATATAATGTGCTCTTTCTTCACATTATATAAACCTTGCTCTGAAAACTATGCCCTTAATTCTAGCTGTGCTATTTTTCTTACATAGCTCCCAGAGGATCAGGTAAGATCAGAGTATATTTATGTAAAACTGCTGATATTGATAGTAACGTTCACCCAAAATCCCTTGTGGTGAGTTCTGGATTTGCAAAGCTATTATCAAGAGAGTCACATTAACTGGGGACACATCTCGCTCAATTGTTCTGTCTTGCTTGAGACTGCATATTTAAATGGCCTTTGCAATCCAAGGAATTTCATATGCTTTGGGACAGCCCTGTAGTGAGGGTTTTCATAAGCCTATCCAAGAGCTGAAACCAGAAATATTTTTTGCTTTCTTGGAAACTTCATGATGCCACCAGGCTACATAATTCCCTCGGTTTGTAACACTTCAGGACTTTGAAATAGCTAGTTGTGTCCAAGCATACTTTATTTCCCACTCTGCCACCTGCCTGCTCCCATTGAGTCCTTGCTGTTCCTCTAAATATCGACCTCAATGCAGTCTCAGAGCTTTTTCATCAGCTGCTTTGGAAGACACTTGAGCTTTGCTCAGTTCATTCAGATGGCCACAACAACAGTATAGACTGGTGCATGTCAGTTAGTAGTGGTACTATTATGAATAAATAAATTGTGACAATCATTTTTTTCTTTAGATTCATGACTCCTTAGCTGCAATTTCAAATTCTGATTAAAAAAAAACTCTTCTGTAGATGTGAGACATTTCATTTGGTTACTAGACTACTTATATTTGTTTTTCTTACAGCCTAGTATCACTTTATTGTAGAAAAGTCTATTTTGTTGTAGAAGACATAGTATGTGTGATTATACGGTATTATTAGCAAACAAGTGTAACATGAACTTTTCTTTATCTGAGAAAAACAACAAAATGCTCAGATACATTTAGCCCCAAGATTTTGATAAGTGGAAGTATGTCTATTAATTCCTCAACAAAGTCAAAACTTTGCCAAAAAGACCCTCAAAGGAAAACATACTCATGCCGGTCTAGTCCTGCTGCCTATAAAATTCTCAGATTTCCAAGAACATATTTTTTCTTTTCTCTAATAATTTTAACATTATTTAATAAATTATAAAGATTTAATTATTGGTGAGAACACCTCTACATAATACCTATAATTTCCCCAATTTTCTAGATATGTACCAAATTATTATTAATTAAAGCAATTAAAGTAACACATTTATGAATTAGAGGTCTTCTGTGTGATGGAGGTAATGATCTCAAATTACTAGCCCTTCAATTTTAATGTTTCATTTCTCAGAAAGATCTAAATAGAAAAAGGGTTAGTTGCCAATCACATTGTCCCATATCTTAAATGATGAATCTATAGATTGGGATATATTCCTCTATTTTATACACTTGAGATCAAATTTCTCCAGTGTTAAAATGAGTATGAGGGTGATGAAGAGTTACTTTAAATCACATAATATGTTTATGGTGAAGATACAACTGGTCATGGCTATCAATTTAAATAAACTGAGATTGTATGCTTCTATCCTCATGTGCTCTCTTATATCCCTCCAGTTCTGTGTTTTGCACACATTTTCAAAACTCCCAGCAGTATCTCTTTCAGCTAATCCGATCTCATCTTTATACGTGTGATCAAATATGTTCCTTCTGTCCAGGTCATGTTTTGCCTAATTTTATTAACTTTTTATAAGAAAAGTTGGTGCTCGATAAGAAACAATTTTAATATAGATTCAACCATGTGCAGTAAGGCAAAGAGAGACACACACACTTAAGATAGTGCACTCCTAAGACATGGGTACAGGCGTTTTTTTTTTTTTTAAATATATATTTATTGTCCATAATGAGTTACATTATTTAGTGGGCAAACCATGCGTTGTTATCCCGAATTCCCCAATTCCCCCCCTCCCCATCCCTGATCAGTTGTATATCCTCCTCCGTGGGCTGTCTGTATTAGTCCTTGTGGCAAGGGATCCTGTATATCTTAGTACTCATCCGGAGAAAGTTTTTCTAATTTTATTCACTTGATTATCACTGTTTCTTAGTAAATGTAATGAATAATACCAGATATGTACTATTTAATTTTTACTTTTTAAGTGGCCATTGGCTATCTATCTATCTATCTATCTATCTATCTATCTATCTATCTATCTGTCTATCAATCATCTATCAATATATCTATCTATACATATAATCTACAAATTACCTATTTTCTCTACTTTATGTGACATGTTGCCAACTTGAATAATATTTTAATCACTTCTCTTATGAGAGAAAAATATATTTTGAATTTTTCCTTTCCAAATTTATCTTCATTTTATGATTAATAGTTCAGGATTTGTCTGTAACTGTAGGTTGGGATATGCTTAATAAATATGTGATAGTTTCCTGTGATATTATATTCAGCAATTCATCTGTGTAATCTTTGAGATCTTTGCCAATATAACATTGTTTTGGGCTGGAGAGATGTCTCAGCGGTTAAGGCACTTGCCAGTGTTTAAGGCCCCAGGTTCAATTCCCCAGTACCTACATAAGCCAGACCCACAAGGTGGTGGCCCTTGTGTGTAATCTCTCTCTCTGTCTCTCTGTCTCTCTCTGTATCTCTGCTTGAAAATGAACAAATAAATTTAAAAAAAAAACATTGTTTCAACTTACTGTGGTTTATTAGCCAATTACATTATCTATTGATTTAAATTTTAAGAACATGGCATGACTAGCCAGTGAGGAGAACTTTGAGGTGAACTCTGCGTATCATCAAAAGCATCCTAATTTTGACTATATGAAATTCTGGTCCATATTGCTTTATTTAGCCCTAATATGGTTCTAGTTACCACTTAAAAGCACTGATTCTACGAAATGAAAAGTATAATGCATTCCTTGTAGACAGTACACAGTGTGGCAACAGAAAAGTTTAAGTGAGGTGTTTTTGGAACACCTCAGGAGCTCTTCATAGTAATGGGCTAAAAGGGATATGTTAGCCGATTCTAATTGTTATGTCACTTTATTATTAAATAGATCTTAAATTTATTACATTGCATTTCAGTTTTACTCCAACTTTTATGTATTTTATTGCATTTGTAAAATCTCTTACAAAGAGTTCAAACTGTATGGAAAGAGATCCCAAATTTTACTACCTAGAAATAACTCCTGAATTAACATTAAATAATTAATTTGTATTTCTTTTTGTACATTATAACAAAAGAGAGCTGTATAGAAGGAACCAGTTTATAAAAATGAAATAATGTGATAAATGCTACTTTATAATAAGAAATTTAGTTTTACTTTACTTGATTTCAGAAAAACTAAACAAAACATCAAAAGTAAAGAATCTTTCTCAAATATTTAAATTGAGACAAAATATGATAGAGTGAAATGTATTGTCTAGTAATTATAACATTTTATATTGTGCTTCAATGTAAAGAAATCACAGTTTATGATATTTTCAAATAAGTTGCATATTTAACACCATCCCATTAACTATGTATTTTCTCATCTATTAGAATCATAAGCATTGAGTTAGAAAATTTGAATTTTTTCCCTTTGAAAAGGTCAGATTGCCCTCACAAATATCAGAAGTTATTGTTCATGGAAAATTCAGTTTAATTATGTCGTACTTTGTATTTAGACAAGAACTAAGTAGTATGGCATATATGCAAACAAGCTAGTGACTTTTATAACTTTTCTTGAACCTTGACCAGCATGAACTCTAGTGTCCTCAAACCTGGACAGGCAGCAAGCAGTGTCCTGGAGCGTTTGCTGAAACAGAGCTTGGGCTCTTCCTTTAAGGTTTCTGGTTTTGCTGCTCTTCTCCTCTTCTTTCTCTTCCCCTCTTATTGTTGTTTGATGCCCTTTATCGTTTGTGTTTTATTTATTGATTTATTTACTTTGTGTGTGTGTGTGTGTGTGTGTGTGTGTGTGTGTGTGTGTGTGTTGTGGGGGTGTGGGAAAGAGTGACACAGCATGCATGAGGGTGGAGACCAGAGGACGACATCAAGCATCTGTGCTCCACTGTGCTTGAGATAGAGCCTCTTGTGACTGCAAACAAAATGCAATATAATGAAATGTTGAACTAGTTGGACATTGAGAATGTGCTTTGGGATCAATGATGCATGGGCTATTTTGCATCTGGCTTTACATGGGTGCTGTGTATTAGAACCTGGGCCTCTGGATATTCCCACTCACATTGGCTCTTACAATCTTTCTGTACCCTATTCCTCAAAATTTCCTGAGCTGTTGAGGGTGTGTTTTAAGTCTATTATAGTATTGAGCTCTTAGCAGCCTTTGGATTTCTGCCTTTGAACATTTGAGTGTCCTTGGTGGGTATCTGTCTCCAAAACCCTGGTGCATGTTGTTGGGCTCCCTGTGGAAGCAGCGCTCTTGCTCATCTCTGCAATTCCTCTGTGGTTTCACCTGGGCCTTAGCTGATGTGCAAGGGCTGGTTCATCTCCTGCCAGAAAGTCAGCTATCATTTCTGGTCTTGTAGGTAGAAATAGGTGCCCTAGGTTCTCATTGACTTCTACACAGATTCTCTAACAGAGTGAGATCAGCATAGGTTAAATGGGCTAGGCATTGTTAGTTTGGAGAGATTATGAGAGGTGTAGCTGTTGTTCAGGCTCCAGGTTCGTGGAAGCTTCCCTGCGAGTCCAGTTCCCAGACTTTTGTGCCTTATGCAGGATTCTCTTCCCTATCATAGGCCATTATTTTTACTTTAATTCTGGGACTGCTGATGTGAATGCTGGACCAGGAGCTGGAGGAAGCTATGCCCTGTGGTTGTGTCATGGTAGGTTAACTGGTGGAAGTCATTTTCAGTGGGATGACAATACATAGAAGACTCTGAAAGCAGAGCTTGGAAGTGAGGTCAGTTCTGATAGGACGTGATAAGAGCCTCCAGGAGCATTCAGCAGGTCAATTTGCTCTAGCACAGTGGGGTGTTTTTTTTCTTGTGTCCAGGACCATTCTCACAATTCCTATTTTCCTTTTGGTCAACTATAATTGATTAATAGTTTTTGTCTGTCCATAGTCTTATTGTGATAACCTGTCACGAGAATGAATACGTAATTCTATTCTTTTCTCATTACCATCCCAATATTGTCAATATAAATAATGAGTATGTCATTTTTTATTATTAAGAGATTTATAAAAGAATGATAAAGAAAGAACACTTCTTATCTAGTCCTGTAGTCCAATTTTCCTTAGAAAGGAGCTTTGCACTTCTGTTGAATTTGTTCTGTGAAGATACACTGTTTCACATGTGTTTTAGGAATACTTTCTCATTCTATCTAATGATGTGGAAGGATTTGCCTAATTTAAAAAAGGCTTATGATATATAACTGATAATTTCAAAGTATTAAAAAAGATGGGCCTGTGATGTAAATTCTCTTTTGTATATAATAGGAAATGATTGAAGTAGTACAGAAATTTCCACCCTAAAGAAAACAAAATGGAAGTTTGATCCTGGAACATGTTTGTGAATGCATATGAGGATGTGTATTTTGTATCCTTTGCAAACTAATGGATCTACTAAATTAGGTAACCATGAAAAGAATATTGGATTACATGTGGTGATATTCTAAGGACATGTTTGTCACTTGATAAATTCTCATTAATCAATAAAAGGTTGACCTATATTTAATAGACTCTCCATGTGTCCAAAAGAGGTAAGAGTACTTTTATACAGAACTTTTAGAACAGGATGTGTGTGTGTGTGTGTGTGTGTGTGTGTGTGTGTGTGTGTGTGTGTATGTGCGCACACGTTTGTGCATGTTTGTGCTTTTTTGTCCTTTTAAGAACAAAGATAAATATCTGTTAACTTTACTAGAGTTATTACAGTCACAACACACATATGAGCTCTTTTTTCTGTTAATAAACTATGTAAAATGATCTTTATTTATAAATTAGAAACTTTGTATGAACAAGTCATGTGTTGTTACCACTTCCCTCCTCCCTGACTCCATTCCAATGGGTTTAAGGGAAATGTTGGTCATTTGGTACAAGGTTTTAATTAGACAGGATGAATAATTTCTGGAGATCTCTTTTATAGTTTAGTGATTACAGTTAATAATATATTGCATGTTGCAATTCTGGTAAAAGACCAGATAATCAATATTTTCATCACCAAAGTCAAAAGAAAATTATGTGAAGTAATGAATATATTTATTATATAGATACATAAAGGCCATATTACATGTAATAGAAACACATTTTATTTGTTAGCCATACATGAATAATAAATATCTTACTGTGTGTTTGATGATAATATATTTTGAACTCGGCATTTGCTTCACTAAAAATATTAAATCTACTTTTTGATTTGGCTATGCAGTGTTTTGCAGCAATACAACATCACCATTTAAATGTTTGGTCAAAGTCTGGTTTCTACCACTCGACAAACAGAAGATAATTGATTATGAGTTTTGTAAATTTCTGGTTCACAATGCACAGTTCTTTCTCTAGTGAGAAGAATTTACAAACCTTATGTCTTAGGTGTTTATTTTTCTGTTGAATTAGGAAACACTTATTTATCTTCTTCTTGGACCTTTTTATTGACTTCCACAATAGTGCACATAGTGATGTTTAATAAATGGGAAACCTGAACTTTTACTAAATATTAGAAAAATATACTCATTGATTACTATTAGGAAATTGTAATAAACTGAAGTTTATACAGGAAAATTCCCTCTATATGATCAAGAATAAAATGTGTGTTTATTTTTGTCATTGTTGCTCTTTTTTTGGATGAACTGGCAAATAAAATGTGAAAACAAGTATTAGCAAGTTAAGGAATAAAAGGAGATGAACAAATGGCTAGTTGTATCTAATCCCCCCACCAAGGGAATTTTAGAAGGCAAATTGAGAATACACAGGTGTTTTATTGTAAATATGTGCATGTGTGTGTGTCTGTGTGGGTGTGACCCTGTATGTGGGTAAGCAATCACATATGCACACAGTTTACGGAGGCTGGAGGAAAGGTCGGTGTTACTCCTCAGGTACATCCATCAGCCACCTTTGTTGAGACAGGGTCTCTCATTGGCCTGAATCTTGCTAGTTAAGTTAGATCTTTATGTTTCAATCTTCCTGGGGTACTAGGATTATAAACTCATGTCATCATGTCTGGCATTTTACCTTGGGTACTGGGGCTTGAACCCATGTTCTTATATTTGTGAGGCAAGGACGTTATTGACTAAGTTATTCCTCCAGTGACAAAACAGTTTTTATAGTGCGATGAATTCACTGTGTGACAATGATTATGTTATATTTATTAAGATTGTAAATTCAGGGATTAGAATGGGTAAGCTATAATATCACAAGGATAGATGATTTTGGATAAGTCACCTACATTTTCTGTGAAATGAATCTTTGCCATAGTAAATGCTGATATAGTTTTACCTTATAAAGTTCCTTGTCTTACATGAAAAATGTGAATGAGCATCTTATCTGAGACATGGCAAAAGTTCAATAAATACTATCTTGTGAGTAATCTAATTATATATTTTGTCTTTTTAGTAGATATAAAAGAGAGAATTATTTCACTCACAATTACAAAAACATTATTAAAGAGATGATACCAATAATTGAGAATTTTCATGTTTTTTATTAAACATGAAAAAGACTATACATATATATTGTAAATCCTATAGTAAACATTTTCTTTAAAGAAATAGAATATTAATCTCATCATTTAAAACATTGATGAGTTGATTATGATATTTCTACCAGAAGTCAAAGAATCTAGAGTAGCCAGACCAATATTTTGAAACAGTAACTTGAAAACTCAGATGTACAAATTGTTAGTAGATGCCAACTGAACTTCTTGCCTGTCCTGAATGACTGGTGAAGATCTGAGGCTGAAACTTGGGTGAGTCAATCAGAAACCAGAGGACTCCCAGCTGTACCGCACAGGAGAGCTGAAATCAGCATTCTGTGAGATTTTTGTTAGAACAGCTCAGTGAACAGTGTTCATGGAAAGTTTATGAGAGAATGGCTCAAACAAAACAAAGCACGTGGCAACTCTCCCCATCTCAGAAGCAGGAGATAGCTTGGCTAACTTGAGGCTAAAATGGGCATCACAGCACTGCTCCCAGCGTCCTAGGTCCTTCCTCTCAAAACATGGTGTCAGAAGCATCACAGAGCATTTAGGTAAAAGACACCTAAAATAAGTGATTTCAAGATTGAGGGAAAAAACAGTTGTAAACTAGAAATTTGTGAAATATGAGAAAATAGAATAGAATACCAGAAATAGAGCCTCACTCATGTGGTCAGTTTATTCTTGATATATGTGCAGAGAATTCCTTGGAAACAGGACATAATGTTTGAAAGTTTTTCCGTCTAGATATTGTCATCCTGAAATTTATGAAGCTCATAATGACTATCATTATCTTCTGCTTGCCAAGTGCCAGAAAACCAAACTTTGACTCTATATTTAAATGGTGACATTGTATTCCTGTAAGCTAATGTATAGCCAAATTAGAAAGTTGATATAATATTTTAGTGAAGCAAAGTGCTTAATTCAAATTACATTACCATCAAACACATATTCATTATTTGTGTATGAGTGACAAATAAAATGATATGTGTACTGTACATAATATGGCAACAAGTTTTATGGAATAATGGTTATCAATATGGATAAACAAAAGCACATAGGCCAAAAAAATCACACCATACTTAACCTGTTAAACATGATTTAGGAAAAAAATCATAGAATTATAGACCTAATATAAAATGATACTATCAAAATTCTATAAGATGGAGGAGAGGAGAGGGAGGGAAGGGGATTATAAAGAATAAAACACTCTAGAACACATGGAATAATTTCTTCTAGTGGAAGAAATTATTTGTGGTTTTCATTAGGTAAATATTTTTAAATACAAAAACATGCTGAATAAAAAAGAATAGACAACTACCTTAAAATTAAAAATTTGAAGTAACCATTAAATTAAAAAGAAAAGACAGTCTAGGAGGAAATTGTAAACACATTTACTTAAATTTTAACCATTGTAAAATATTCAACCCCATAAAAAATTTTGAAAACACTTAAAGAAACATTTAATCAATAACAATCTATGAGAGGAATATTAACATGGAAAGAGAAGAGAAACATTATTAAAAAGTAAGAAGTTCTAAATTGAACTGCAGTGTCTTACTTGATACAACACAGACTGAGCACTACCAGTAAGGTGATGATAACAACAACAACAATAACACTAATAACTTCATTATAGCAATTTTAGCCACAGAAACTGATCATGCTATGGGCTGGCAGGGATGTAAAGGAACTGGAACTTCCAAAAATTGATTAGAAAATTATAACATGATGTGGCTACTTTGGAAAAATAATGAACAGTTTCTTATATGGTTAAAGTATATATTTATTATACTACCTAGTGATTCTTCTTTTAGAAATTTCCCCAGGAGCAATAAAAATTCACACAAAAATCAATATGTGACTGTCTGCTACTGTCATCTGGAAGTAGAAACAATGCAGATTATTCTTCAATAATGGGCAGATTTAGAAACTGAAATTTTCATGAGTTGAAACAGTTTACTGGTATATACAACAGAGATGAATCTTAAAATTATGTTTGAAGAAGAGGCCACATTTAAACGCTTCAGACTATATAATTCTCTTTATTGGAATCTGGAAAAGTGAACATTTTGGACCAGAAATAGTCAGTTGTTGCCAGAAACCAGAAAGGATTGAATTAATTAAAAAGTTCTATAAAGATTTTAAAAATATTTATTTATTTATGGATTATTTATTTACACAGGTTACGATTTTATATCTCTTCTCTCCTAGTCCCCCAGCAAGGATATTGGTGTTCACTGTGTGGTAATTTGGGCCTCAGTCAGTTTCAGAGGGGTATGTCTCAGGATTTTTCTACCCACCCTTATGTAAGGAATCTTATGGCTGCCTTTTTCTCAGCAGGTCTGTTAGCAGTTTGGTTCAGTGTTGAATTCTCTGTAGCCTCTGTATTTCTCCTTCAATGTGTTTTGATCCAACACAGTGTTTGCTTCCATTTCCCTGGAGCTGGTTGTCAGACTAGCATTGGAAGAAATATCAGTGCTACTACTTCCTCTGCAGTTTCTTCTGGATCAGGGAAATGTGGTAGAGCTAGCAAATCTCATGTTGGGCAGACAACTATCTTTTATTGTCGTGTGGATGGATCTTGGATTTCCCAGCATTCTCTACTATCTGTAAAATAAAACAGATTCTCCAACCAAGAGTGAAAGCAGCTTTGACTGAGGGGCGTATATATAGATATCTGAGAGACATTTTCATATATACACCAGCTTTACCTACCCAGAGAGCAAAGGGGACTTCTCTCTGGGGTTTGGAAGTTTCCTGGTCATGGGATTCTGACTTTCTTCCCAGTGTCAGTTGCAAGTTCTCTCCAACTGAGTGGGCCTAAAAGAATTTTTTTCTTGCACTATTCTCTGTCATTTATTTCAGAGAGAAAAACACTGTTACTAATAGTTACTAATAGTTTTTATTGAGGCTCTAGATGGTCATAAGCGATGGAGCCTGGGATCTCCAGGGATAATTGTAAGAAACTGGTATGGAGCTGTTCAAGGAGCCTTCATGTTTGAGGGATCTCACCCAGGCACCTGAGACTACTCCACCATGATTATGGCTTAAGGGCCCACTGCAGCTCTCCAAAGAGAATGAGGACGCTGCAGTTTTGGGTGTAGTGCATGGGAAGTGGTACCGCAGCAGATCACTGCAGAAAGGACCTGCGAGATCACTGTGCTCTCATCTGTACCCTAGTATCCTGTGGATGGCATCTCAAAAAAAAATACAAAGCGTTCACCACTTGGTCTCTCATTGCCCTCTAGATCCCATCAGCTGATCAGCATGTGACTCATCTTTAATGCCCCTCTGCATGCACTGGGCAAATGCTCTGGACACTGTGTACTCATTCATCCCTCAGTGCTACACACGTTCAGCTACTTTACATTCTTTCAGAAAGGTCCTAATTCCCACTTACTCCATGTTCGAACTAAATAATTTGAGGACATTCCTAGTTGATGGTTTCTTTTCCTTTCATTTAGTGCCTGGGTGTTTCTCAAACTTCCAATATGAGATTGCCAATATCTTCTTTTTCACTCCTGAGTGTAGTCTTCCAACTTTGTTTTTTTAATATTATGCAGTGTTTTCTGGGTCTTTTCCATGTCCATATAATTTAAACTTAGATCACTGGTAACACACAATATTTCGCTTTCATTTTGATTGGCATTGTGGATTATCAATTGACAAAGTTGGGAAAAATCTCATATTTTAATATTGATTTTTCCTCTCCATGGAATATGTATTCATTTATTTAATTTCATTATTGTTCTTAACAATATTTGTGAGATTTTTCTCTAGAAAATTTGTTCATATTTTATAAGATTTATTCTTATTTTACTTTTATGAATGCTAATGAAAATGCTTTTTAAAATAAAAAATGCCAATTGTTAATTTCTAATACATAGGAAATCACAGTTGACTTTGGTAAATTAACATTTTCTTCTGAAACCATATTGTAGTCACATATTATATCTAGAATTTTTTGTTGATTCTTATGGATTTTTTAAAATAAATGATCACATCATCCATTAAAAATTGATATCTCCCTTCTCATTCTGTGTCTCCTTTATTTAAAAGTTTTTTTTTTTAATTGCATTAGCTAGGACGTTGGTTACATTGGCTGAAAAAAGGTGGCAAAATGAAACACTTGTCTTATTTCTGGTGTGAGAGACACAAGAAAATCAATATTTAAGCTACTTCAAATCTTTACTCTTTGGCATTTAAGGCATAGACTGGCATTTCTACTTTGAAAATTAGAAAAAAATTAACTTTTTGTTTTAGGAATTAGAATATTTGTGTGTACATGTTTAACATGTCCAAAAGCTGGGATGAAAAAAGTAAACAAATTCAGTGTTGTTCCCATAAGTAAACAAGAGTTGATCTGTTGTTATACTGCCTTCTGTTTTGAATAAGAAAAATGCAAAAGGTAAAGTTTTCTTTAGGTACCAAAAGTTATCTTAGGAATTACAATTCAAGTTAATATAACTTTTAATGGTAACATTTGCTTATGTGAATCTGTAATGCACTAAGACTAAATGCCAGACTCTGTGAAAATGAACTAAGAACTCAAGTTCCCCATCTTCTACATTGCTTCTTGTCAGTTAATCTATATTAATTTAGTTCAAGTATTTATCTTCAAGT
The DNA here is from genome assembly GCA_004024765.1 of Zapus hudsonius. Classification (NCBI taxonomy): domain Eukaryota; kingdom Metazoa; phylum Chordata; class Mammalia; order Rodentia; family Dipodidae; genus Zapus; species Zapus hudsonius. The sequence continues at coordinate 24,516 of PVHP010019467.1, forward strand.
TGCTGGGGCAAAACATGTGACCAAAAGCAGATGTGAAGACAAATTTATTTTGACTATAATCTTGAAGGGAAGCTGCATGATAGCAGATGCTGGACATCACATCCTTGCTACACCAGGTGGAAAACAGCAGAAGAATGGGCCTAGCTCTGGCAAGGATTAGCTGTCTATGAATCCAAAGCCTGCTCCCAACAACACACTTCGTCCAGCAAGGTCCACCTCCAAAATTACCTTCAGCCTGGATTAATCATTCAAAAACAAATTAGTTTATGGGGGACATCTGATTCAAAACACCACAACTTTGTAACTTAAAAATATGTTTGGGTATATAAGTGACAATATAAATAATTAATATACATATTTGCATATCATTTACACTTCCTAATCCCTCATTTTAAGAAAAAAGTGTTTAAAAACCTTCCACTTGTTTTTCTTTAGAACTTTAATCAAAGTTTTCTTTTGACTCACTAAAAGTGATAGATTTAGTTAACACCAATCATATGGTTGTATTAAGGAATTTCAAAAATAATGCTAGGCATTAGTACAGTTAGACATTTTCTGACTTGAATACAGTATTCCTGCATTTATTCTTATGTTCCTACCTGTCTGAACCTCATTCTTGAGTGGGATTTAGCCCACGCTTGGAATTGCTCTGTGCTGTGCAGATCCTAGAAGTCAGCTCCATGCCAAATTCACCCCTTAATCTAATTTTTTGACTAAATGAGAGACAGTAAAGATGGAAATTGGGTCCGTCAAAACAAGAGTCAATCATGAAGAATGATACTGATTAGCAAGAGTTAGTTGCAATGTGGAGCCTTTGTGGTGGGACATGAATCAAGATTTGGCTAGACTAACTAGTCATTTTAGGAGAATGATATCAACAATAGTAAATGGGAAGTTTGAATGTTGAAGTCATTCTAATGAGATTTTAACAAATCCCAAGGATTATAAAAGCCATTGGTGGATATGAAGCTGGGGTTTAAGAAAGTATGGAAGTGATTCATTCTTCCTTTGTTGTTCTTGAAATGCCTCAGGCTCAATGGCAAGCTGCCTGGTTATTGTTGAACCTTCTGTATTGGACTTCAAAACAAAGACTATGTTCTATAAACAGCTTCCAAGTTAAAAATTGCAAACATACACTTTCTTTCCAATAACTGCCTAGAAGTATACCATTAATTTGTGTTTCCTTCCTCATGAAAAGAGGAATTGATGTTCTCTTGACCTCCCTCATGTTTCTAGTAAGTTATCCAAACTTAAAAAAAAGTATTTGCCATTTAAAATAGGACATCCCCAGGGGAAAAAAAAGATTATGTATTTAATGGGCAAAAAGTTTGGAATTACAAGATTTATTGCAGAAAATTTTAGAAATTTCAAAATAATTACAGAACTTTATGAGAAAGGGAATGGTATCCTAATAAAAGGAGTCTGCTTTGACTCCAGCCTAGATACAGCAGACGGCTTTGTCCTTGCACCATGAGCTATACAAGGTAATTGTTACCATTTGTCTATTATCTGTTTCTAAGTGTGTAAATGAAAATATGGGTACATTCATTTTATCCTTGTACTAACTAGAAATTAATATTTATCAAAGAAGTAATGGTCAATGAATGTATGATATTGAATTCCTTCAAATTTTAAGATGAAATTTTTAGTATTAAGTATATAGTCTTTTAAAGGGTCTAGAGATCAAAATAGTTTGAAATTATACATTTAATTAATTAGAGAAATACATTTGTCTTTCTCAACAGTCTGCTCTACTACAATCATAATGCAAAATTAAAATATAAAGTATCTATGAAACTATCCAAGTGATCAATCACCCTCATGTTAAGGTGTTCTCATACAAAGGAAGGAAGAGTATTCCTAGCTCATTGAAATAATGACCACAAAATTTCAGCATTCATCAGCTATAACTTTTAAAACTACACCTTTCTTTCAATTGAGGAGACTTGTTTCTGATGCTATTTAATTTTTAAAAATTATTTTTATGTGTTGGTATGGGAGTGCCAGCACTTCTTGTCACTGCGAATAAATGCCCACCCAGCTTTATATGGGTGGCTTGGGTAGAAGCTGGATCGGCAGGCTTTGCAAACAAGCATCTTGAACCACTGAGCCATCTCCCTGGCCCCTGGTTTCTGATACCCTGGCTCCAACATTGTCCACATCCTCCCTTCTAATCATGTATTTCAGTTTACATGGTGACACTTGTTTCACTGCTCATGGTCTCTGTTCTTTGGGTCATCCCTCCAGTTGGTGGTCCCATATTTCCAGGCTCCACATAGGTGTGTTGTCCTTTGATGATTTTTCTCAAGAATTGGCCCTTAAGGAACCATAGGCAAGCATGGGAAGAACCACTCTATTCAACTTGGGCATAGACAACAGGTGGCATTACCTTCAGTCAGGCGAATGTGAGTGTGTGTGTGAGGGCCTGTGGGCTAGTTGTAGGTATGTGTGCCCGGCACACATATGGAGAGGCCAGAAGACAGAGTCTGTCACTGAACCTGCAGCTCACCATTTTTGTCTAGACTGGGCGATCAATGAGCCCCAAGTATTGTCTTGCTTCCACTGAGTCCTGGGGTAACAGGTGTGCATGGCTATGCCTACCTTTTCATCTTTTCATATGGGTGGTGGAATTCAAATTCAAGCCATCATGCTTGTACCAGAAAGTGCTCTTACCTTCTAAACTCTCTCCATAGCCTATGTTCAGGTACTTGTTGAACTTCATTTTGCAACATGGTAAGTTATAGCAATTCTCTTGAAAATTTTTCCTACATAATACAGTGAAAGCGATTTCTTGATTTGTCCATTTCCAAAGAAATCATGCAAACTCACTTTAATTTAAAACAGATGACATTGAAATAAGTATAGTAAATGTAAAAATGTTCACAAGAGGGTCTGATAAAGATAGGGAATGTTTCTGGTCCTGCAGTTTTTATACAATTATAAGAACAATGTTGTTTTATGAGGTCAAATTCTTAAGAGTATAAAGACCCAAGATGAAGCAGTAATTGCCAACTAGTAAGTGAGAGATTAAAAGCATATGAGAGCTTCTAAAGTGCCTCAATGTGTAAAATAATGAAATATGGAAGAGTGTAGAGTGTAAAAAAGAAAATTACTGAAATTATGCTGCTTTAATTCTGCCAAAGAAATAGCCATCACTGTTGTATCAGTATTGTTTTTCCCCTCTTTAGATGAATATAGCATTATTTTTCAAAACTCTTCAAATGGTATAGCTAAAAGTTTTATCCAGCAGAAATAATTGGTGACATTTCTTCTGCAAAAGCAACATAAATCGTCATCACTGGTGGAAAATGAATGCATTCAAAACCTCCCTGGGGTGGACAAGCACAAATCTCCCTATAAAGTACAAAATACAAAGAGAGAGGTTGAGAAAAGGAGGAACCACACCAGTAAGTACGCTCATCTTTTTTCTTATCTTATAGACTGATTTTTGAAGGTCTAATGTCTGTTTCAAGTAAGGAATTTCTTTTGAGGTTGAGAGACTACCTGAAATGTGACCAGAATATCTCACACTCTTTGATAATGTCAATCGTGATCTCAAATGTTCCATTGAAGTCAACGTGGGGGTGAGAAGCTGACAGTGCTCCATGTCTAATTTTCTATGTGACCAGGGCAAATGGCAGAGCCAACTCTGTCTTTTGAAGTGCTTACTCTTCTAAGGTTGGATTCAAAAGAATAATAATCAGATGTACCTTAAACTTGCTTTTTTCTCTGTTAGAATAGAGGGCTTTTGGATATCAGGGGTATGTGTTCCTAATGCATTTATTATATCTGAAGCAAATATCAAAAGATGTTTTAGAGGTCTCAATTTTATAAAATTTGATTGTGTTTTCTCAGAATATGTATGGTAATTTTTATATGCACCATTATTGTGAAATATTCATTCTTGCTCTGACAGCTTCCCTTTCTTCCATCCTCATGTCTATGCTACTGGCTTCTTCCTAATTAGCTCTTGGAGGAAGAAAACTCCCAGTAAGCCATTGTCCTGAAATGATCTAATTATTTTATTCTATTATGATTCAGATGAATTCCCTGGGAAATCATTAAATTATCACACACTCTTGGCATCTTATAAGGAGCATCTAAATGACACATGGTTCTTATGTCACCCTGAAGGTCCTTTTCACTGCTTATGAGCTTGAGAATATCAAATCATTTATCCAATCTGGTGTATGTATATAACATCTCAGCTATTATTAGCAAAATTAAATCATTTTGTTTGTCAAAGTTGCCATTAAAGTAATGTGATAGTCTAGTGTGTGATGCAATAGTAATCTAAGATCAAATATAATCAAATTAAGTCTTAATAGATATATTTTATTTGATTTAAAGTTTTACTTATTTCTAGATATTATATTTAAGAAAAGGAAGTGGCAAATATATTAAAATATTTAGCTTTGGATAAATTTGCCAAATCCATATATGTCAATTATAAATTATGGAATTAGAATCAGATTAAAGCTTTCCCCAGGATGGCCAAACTCCCATCTCAGACCTGTATAGAGAAGAACCAGGCATTAAGTAGGCTGCCCATGGTGCAGGTGAATGCTCTCCCTATCCCATTTAGTCTCTGGGTGCAATCTCAGCCCACACATGTATGGACTGGGGACTAGGCCCATTAGGCACTGTCCTTAAAACCCTGAACACCCACCAGAGCCCACTCTGATGCTGTCAGTAATTTAGAAGGGACTATTAGACAAGCTCCCACCACAAACTTATGGTTATTCTGGTCAAACTCCCCAGGATTCTTAGGCCAGACCTCTGTGGAGACTGCTCACTCATGGAGCAGGCTGCTCTTCTTCCAGTATGCCCTTTTATTGACCACGGATCAACAGCCACTCAGGTCAAGGCTTATCAGGCCAAAATGCACTCTCCACAAGAGCTACAATTGCTGCATTCTCATCAAGACAATGATATTATCTCCAAATGGGCAGATCCCAATGCAAAACAAATAACAAAAGAAACCAAGGCAAGAAATCCCTACCGAGAATGCCTAGTCACACAGTAAAAACATTTGATGAGAACTGCTTAGACTAAACTCAAGACAAAGAATGCCAAAATGCAATTACCATAAGGATGTTCAACAAACTTAATAACCCACGGACAAATGGATGAAATGGAAGAGAATAAACAAAAAGAATTAATCAGGAGGTGTAATGAATACAAAGAAAACATGATCAGATGCATGAATGAATTATGAGAGAAAAAAAAAACTCGACTAAATGCAATAAGAAAGTGAAACCAAGGAATGAACGTGAACTTCAATAAAGAGATGGAGATGCTGAAGAAAAAAAAATTAATGGAAATAAAATATAATACAATTAAAAGGATCCCAGGAAAAGCCTCAACAACATAAATCATGTGGAGGACAGGCTTCCAGGACTTGAAGATAAGACAGGAAATAGATCAGGAGGCACATAGGAGTCTTACAAAGCAGAGGCCCATGCAAGTACAAGAGACACACAGAATACCAAACAGGTAGGACTAAAGAAGAAATTATACACATCATGTTATAGTAAAAACAGTGAACACAAAAAACAAAGACAAAGTACTAAACTTGACAAGGGAAAAACAGCTTATCACTTACAGAGGTGAGTCCATCACAATAATCACTGGTTTTTCAATGGAAACTCTAAAAGCCTAACAATCTTGGAATCAAGTATTTTGTTTTGAAAAAACACAGATGCAAACCCAAACTAATATATTCCTTTGAAATCATCCCTCATAAAAGAAGGTGAAAGAAAATCTTTCCCGAGGCTGGAGAGATGGCTTAATGGTTAAGGGAGCTTGCTTGCAAAGACTAATGGCCTAGGTTCAAGTCTCTAGGACCCACAGAATTCCAGATGCACAAAATGGCACATATATCTGGAGTCCTTTTGCCATGATAAGAGACCCTGTCATGACATTTTCCTATGTATCTATCATCTATCATCTATCTATCATCTATCATCAATCATCTATCAATCTACTATCAATCATATATTTCTACTTGCAAAAAATAAATGAATATTTTAAAACAGAAAAACTTTCCATGATAAAAGCTGGCTTGGGCTGGAGAAATGACTCAGCAGTTAATGCACTTGCTTGCAAAGCTTGAGGACACTTATTCAATTCCCCAGTACCCACATGAAGTTAGATGCACAAGGTGGCACATTTTCAATGGCTAGAAGTCCTGGTGCGTGCTTTTTCTCTGTCTCTGTCTCTGTCTCTTTCACACACATCTCTCTCTTTTTCATATATTTTATGAATATATGAGCACTATGAAAAACCTACAGAGAATACCAGATGACATACTTGGCACTGAAGAGAATAATAAAGCTACTAAAGAAGTTTAGGAGGGCAAAAATAATAATATAAACTTGAATAGATATGAAAACAAATGAAGATTAAAAAATAAAACAGAAAACTCCATAAAGTCTTAAATTTGACAGGTTTGCTCACACCTCTCAGTCATAATTCTGTTTATCAATGGACTCAACTCCCCATCAAATGATACATTTTACTAGAAAGGATCTGGAAATTGGAACCATTCATTTTCTGTCTTCAAGAAACCCACCTTACCATTAAAGATACACACCACCACAGGGTAGAGGGATGGAAAAATATATTCTGCATTGATTGTGGATACCCCTACTTAGGAGGACCCTCCATGGAATGGGGTTAAGGTATTGAGTGGGGGACAGAAGAGTATAGTCTGATAGGAATGTAAGCACTGTACAATATGTCCACATATTAACATTGCCCATAAGATCTTTAAAAAATATACAGAACAATATCCATCTCTGGTACTGCCTTTTAACCTTGCCTTTAAGGGGTTTATGAAGTAGAAGTTGTGCATCTTACAAGCTTTCTAAAGCTGTTCAAGGCAAATTTAGAAATATTTTCTCAAATAATATTTGGAATCAGTGTGGTATGTAAGTAATTATGAAATGATATGTCAATGTATTTTATAGAGATTATCACAGTGAATTTATTCTCTGGATATCAGTAACTTCTAACTAGTCCATTTTTTAAGATTTTTATTTACACATGTAAAATTAGTACTAGAAAATATGCATTTTAACAGTGGAAATTAAAATCTCTAAGAAACAACTGCTTTAGCACGAGGTTTGATTATTTGTGGTTCTAGTGAATGATAGAGAATCTGTGAACAATTGAGCAGTCCGACAGCCCCAGGTCCCGGCCACTGGTTCCTTCCCTCACTGAGCTGTTGACCAAAGTGACCCATGAGGTTACAAAAACAAGACAGAATTCTGTCAAAGCTCTTGAATGCTCTCCCCAGGCCTGAAGCAAAACCCTGCTGCTGAAGAAACCACAGAATACCATCGTTCAGCATCGAGAGACCCTTCGAGGCCTGGAATGGTAATCAGATCCCGGATGGCAGT
>PVHP010019468.1:0-31776 GCA_004024765.1 Zapus hudsonius
AGAGAGAGAGAGAGAGAGAGAGAGAGAGATCCAGGTAACAGGACTTGACTAGGAAATAAAATGACCAGGAAGGTTGAGTGACAAAGACACTGAGTGCACCCACCCATCCATTCACCCAAAGCCCATCTCTGAAACTTCACCTTGACCACCAGGATGGGAAATACAGCACCTCCACCACCTGTTTACAGTTCTCACTGATAACTGAGGGAGCTGTCAACACCAGCTCCAGGTCTGGAAATCTTGTAACGCTCTGATCCTTGTCCCCCTGCGGTCCTTTAACTGTCCTCCACCTCTCCCACCTTCATTCCTCCCTGGAACCTGATTTCCCAACAGGCACTGGCTCCCAGACAGCTGTCAGCTCAGATGTTAGCTAATAAGCAAGGTGTTTGCTGACAAGGTCTTAACATCCCTCAGAGGCATTTGTTCTTTAATAGGGGACTGTTACAAGAATTTAGACCTGAAGGAATGAAGTTACGACTGCGAAACCAATAGGAAGCAGTGTATTTCCGAGCAGGGAGCCCTCTCCTTAGATGATAACACCTGGTTGGGAAACCCTGTCTACAATTATTTTTTCTGGAGTGGGTCATGAAGTCATTTCTCTTCATCCTGGTTAGGTGTGAGAGCAGCTCCCACAGGTTACAGATCTCCACAGCTGAGTGCAGGGCAGAGCGTCGGGAATCCTGACTGTATACATGGAGGTTAGGTTTGGAAGAACCAGAGACCAAGCCATTCACTGAAACTTCTCGTCTGGGCCAGGTACCAAGCTAGATGCTAAGCTCCCAGGTACCACATACACGCAGTTACCAGCCTCAAAGGGTTCACTATTTAGTATGAAAGGCAGATCTCAGTGGATGGGATGTGGGGAAAGGAAAGAGGCACAGTCCTCTTGTGGGCTGACATAGATGGACACGTGTTGCTATGTTTCCTCAATGTCAGACTTTATCGAATCATAATAAATTCACAAGCTACATCAGTTTCATTAGTTGCAGTTTTCCAAGTAGTACTGATTTCTCTTGATAGCTGACCATTGGCAAATGCTGGTTCTTTTATTACTATATTAACTATTCATGATGATAACACATATGTCACTTATAAAGTAACATACAGTAAATACATCTATCTATGTAGGTTACAGAATGGCTGCAAACTAGTTAAAGAAGCTACAGCAGAGTTGGAGCCATTCAAAGATGACCAGAAGATGGCAGAAAGCTGCTGGGGATGAAAAGAGAATCTCTGTAGAAGTTAAGTCATTGATCCCTGATGGGCTCCACTGTAGAGGCAAGTCCAGCTCTCCAGTGACAGCTCAGCTCACTCTCTTGCTGCTGTTTTCCACCTGCTGTGGCAGAGGTGATGTCCAGCCTCTGCTCATGCCATGCGCCCCCCTGCCATCATGAAGCTTCCCCTCAAGACTGTAAGCCAAAATAAATCCTTTCCTCTCACCAGCTGCTTTTGGAAAGGTGCTTTGTCTAAGCAACAAGAAGATAACTGCCACAGAAAATTGAGTCTGAGGTGAGCTATAACTTTAATATCAAGTTGAGCTGCCCAGGCAAGGTTTGAGGCTGTGGTTGCTGTAGAGGTGAAATGCAGAAACTGGTCCCGAGGGACAAATGGACAGATGGAAATCTGAGTAGGTCACATCAGCACTAGAGACCAAACTGAGTTGAAGGCCTTTGGACAACTGGGACTTCTCTGAGTGTAGGTCCCTTGAAACAAGGTCAGAAGACAGGTCAGTGTGGGACTGTTATTGCAGGGTTGGGTGTCCTCATCTAGGTGAGGGTGTTGCATTCTTCCTTGGTCTGGCTTGATAAGTGATCAGGCCTAATTTTCCTGATATGATTTTAATGACACCCATGTGTTCATATGGTCCCAATTTATTTGATAGGTTTATAGGGTAGGACCCTTTTTACTTTGGGGAATAAATTATTTATCAGTCTGTGCCTCATGAGCGGTGCTGCTGGTATTTATGTGGGCATCAGGGTCTAAGAGTTGTTCTGTTTCTGCATTTGTCTTCAAAGTGGAGTCAAATGCTATTTATAAAAAGGAATCTCTCAGGATAAGACATAGCCTGGAAACCACTGTTTAATGCACTATGGCATAAGTGGCAGAGCCCTGCCTGATCTCAGTACCTGGAGAGGTTGTATCTAACACCCAGCCTAAGCTGTTCACATCACAGTGTCGACTCTCCCTTGCTCCTTGCATCCCACCCCTCTACACCAGACACACTTGTCAGGGCCCAAGGAGACAATTTCATTTAGCCATGTTGAAAATTACAGAGCTTCATGAGAAGGAAACAAAAAAAATCACTGATGCTTTTAACTTGGACTAGTGTAACTCCTTCATGCAATAAACTGAAAAGAGCCAAAAAAAAAAAAAAAACACTGATAATGATGAAAACAGCCAAAAACATCACTGATAATAATGATAGAATTAGACACATTTCATATTCTTCCAATCTTTATTCTAGATAGGGATATGTTTCTAATAAGCTAATGATTAAAGCTAATGACATTGCACAACTCAATGTATAATTTTGTGTGTCTTCCCTTATTTATCATATTAAAAATATGTTCCCCAGTTGTTAGACAATTTTTGAAAATTTCATATCCCATAGTGTAAAGGGCAATTATCAAATAGAATGCTGTGATGAGTTTAAATTTCATGAAAATGATCTTTTTTATTTTCTTCCCCAAATTCTCAACTTCTAGGGAACTAGACGCCAAGGAAGAAGGATCCACCCCAGCCATTGTTTTGAGACATATTGCCTAAACAATGCTTCAGACTTCTTCACTGAGGTCTGCCATCCTTATTGTATAATAGGGGAAAAGGAACAAGCCATTATTTCTCAGAGAATTTTTATCATTTTTTTTTTCCTTGGATGTCAAGATGTTAGGGAACAGCGAGGAAACAGTTCATGGGCAACAATATATTTTCTTCAAGATGGTTTTCCTCCTGGCTTAACATATCCAGCTAATGTACATCTTATGCTAAATTATTTTTCAAAGGGAAACACATTTGTGTATATATGGTTTTCTTTTTTATTTTTTGGGGGGAGAAAAGTATTTATTGAAACTACAGATTGAGGGGAAGTTCCGTAACAGCAAAAGAGGCCCTCTTTCACAGGTCCTTCTTGTCTTTCTTAATAAATAACATCAGGATATCAGCCTCTTGTCTAGGACAACACTCTTTTACAAATACATGCTTGAAAGCCTCCTTAGTCCCTTCATAGGATCTCAAGCATGACTAGAAAAAGAACTTGGAAATCTGGATAAAATACTCCAGACCTTATATTTCAACTCACTACTTCTGAAGTGGGACATTTATTTATTTATTTACTCTGTCATCCAGGCTGAACTCAAACTTACAGCAATCTTCCTACCTCTGCCTTCCAAGTGCTGGGATTAAAGGGGTGCACCACCATGCCTGGTGGGAAACTTATTTTTAACAGTGAACACAGGCAATTCTAATATCCAAGGGCCTCACTTTCAGAAATATCAGCCTCTTGCTAGTGTTCTATTACAGTGTCAAAATGCTCAAGACAGTCAACTCAAAAAGAGGAAAAGTTATTTTAGCTCATGGTCTTGGTTTCAGCCCATGGTCAGTTAGCTCTGTTGCTTTTGGGCCTACAGTGAAGCAGATCATAGCAGGGAGGGAATGTGTGGTAGAAGAAAGCTACTCATCCCATGGAGACTCAGACCCAAAGACAACAAGGAGTCAGGGGTCCATGTACACTTTCTAAGGTCAAACTTCCAGTGACTTCACTTCCTTCCCCTAGGCCTCAATTAAGGTTTCTTACATATCCCAATAATGCCATGGGTTGAGAATCAAACTTTTAAAATTACTTATTTATTTATTTATTTATTTATTTATTTATTTATTTGAGAGAGAGGTAGTTAAAGAGAGCAAGAGAGAGAGGAGAAAAAGAGAGAGAATGAGCACTACAAGTCTCTAGCTATTGCGAATGAACCTTGTACATCAGGCTTTATGTGGGTTCTGGGGAATAGAATCTGTGTCATTAGGCCTTGTAGGCAAGCACCTTAACCACTGAGCTATCTCTCCATTCTGAGGATCAAACTTTTAGCACTAGGCTTTTTCAAACCATAGTACCTGCTGATTTAAGCCCTGATTCTTAGCATGTGGTACAGGTCCTTTTTAAATCTGGATCTTGTTAGGCTCAGTTCCCAACAGTAAAACAATCCATTTTATGTCACTCTGATGACCTAGTCTCCCCAACACTCCATCATCCTGCAGCCCTTTGTTTATTGGGTTAACCAGGATGGTCCTCTCCCCAGCTCACTGAACTCACCATGTTTCTTATGAGTCCAGGTAATTTTTTTCCCCTGAGAACTCTTCCTCTGTCAATGGACAGAATGGGTCAGTTCCTTCTCTGGAGTTTTAGAACCTGTTATTTTATTTTTTTGTCTTGATCACAGGACAATGCATTGTTTTGTTTTTTCTGATAATTAGAATCTCCAGTGGGTTTAGGTAAGATAGCATCATCCTGTTACATGTCTGTTGGTTTCCTGGTTTATTTCATCCTCTCAATATATTTGTTTTGTTCTATTTCTGAGGTAGAGTCTTGCTCTAGCCCAGGCTGACCTGGAACTCACTCTATTGTCCCAGGCGGGCCTTGAACTCATGGTGATCCTCCTACCTCTACCTCCTGAGTGCTGGGATTAAAGGTGTGCACCACCACACCCAGTCCCAATATCTTTGTTGTTCAATTATTATTTTTGGATCTCAGCAAAGAACATGATGACTCAGTCAAATGAGTGAAGAGATGGATGAATACTGTAAATAATTCTGGCATGTAAGACTAGAGCGGGAGTTGCAGTGGGGAACAGAGCCTTCTCCCAGGCATGAGCTCTGAAGGACATGGGGAATGACTGTCACTCTTTCCTAGGAGTATAAATAAAGGTGATGGGTGCTATGATCTGATGGAGTGGGGTATGTAGGGATGACAGATTTAGTAAGTTTGCCAGACACAGTGTTACACAATTATGCATGGTGTAAATTATATGACATACTTCTGATACTGCACAGCACACAGTTTTTTCTTTCTAGAAAATTACAAAGTTAACATTTAAAAATTGAGCTGGGGGCTGGAGAGATTGCTTAGTGGTTAAGGCATTTGCCTGCAAAGCAGAAGGACCTGAATGCGATTTCCAAGGCCCATGTAAAGTCAGATGCACAAGGTGGCACATGTGTCTGGAGTTCGTTTGCAGTGGCTGGAGGCCATGATGTGCTCTCTCTCTCACTCTCTCTCTCTCTCTCTTTCTCTGTCTGACTGTTTCTCTCTTGTGCAAATAAATAAATAAATAAATAAATTTTAAAAAATCGAGCTGGAAAGAAAGAATTTCAGTCACTCTTCCTGAGACTGTATGCAATTCCACCATAACTCATCATAAAATCTTAAGAGAAAGTACATTTTGAAAGAAAAACAACCCTGGGTGGGGCCTGGAAATTTAGAAGGTGGCTAGAAGCTTGGCCAATGACAACTGTAAGTAATAATACAGTATTAAAATTTATTTTCCATTTAAAACCAGCGGGTATGTGGGCTTATACTTCTAACAAACATTCTGAAAAAAAATGTCATAGTTGTATTTATGTTGGTTAGTACAAAAGACTTGACCTGCAAGGGAAAGGTTTAGATCCAACAGGAACCCTGGATGCCTCCATTGTAGATTTTAGCTGTTTCCAAGGGTTTTGTTCTCTTTTTCCATTTCACAGATTATTGAGCAAAAGTTATTTTCTAAATATGAACATCTGTTCACACTTGAAGGATATTCTAACATCCTAGTGGATATTGGGCATATATATAAATATATATATATATTTATATATATTTATATATATATAAATATAAAATTGTTCTTCTACAAAGTCACCAAGGATGCCATAGCCACTTCAACCCAGAAGCTACTCTGGACAGTGAGCATCATTACTCACTGAAAACTTGAGCCATGGAAATTCAGAAAGCACAGAAAGAAACTTCTAGATGACTTCTGATTGCCCTGGGCCTCCAACCTCTACGTTGCATTCTTGCTTGAGAAAGAGAACACACTAAACACCTCCTTGGGGTCTAAACCCAGAACCAGCCAAGCTAATACACAGTCTAGTAAAGCCTATAAACTCACAGTGGCTTCGTCATGGTGCAGTAGAAACTTTGGGTTGAATCATCCCAATACAATTTCTCTCCCTCAGCTCCCACTTTTGAGAAGTGTTACATGATATATAAAATTTGTCACTTTAACCATTTTTAGATGCACAGATAATCAGGCCTTCAGTACATATATATTGCTGAAAAACAATCACACCACCTATCTTTGGGATGTTTTCATCCTCCCCAACTATATACCAATAAACAATAACTCCCCACTATGATGTCAACATTATAAGGGTTAGAAACATGGCATTCTCTGCAGGTGTGAGTGCGTTCTGATTGGTTAGAACAGGCTCCATCACCACACAGCTGCTACCCTTTCCATTGTCAGTGTTGACTGTGAAAGGTGGGCAGGTTGTTGAAGGTCCCCTTGCCTTGGTCTCCTCATCAACTGTGGTAGTTTGAATAATGTCCCCCAATAGAATTTATTATAATTGTTTATTAAATTGTTAATTGTCTCCAGGCTTCTGGCTGGAGGAAGTGTCACTTTGGCCTAGCCTCCTGGAGACTGGCCCTTTCTAATTTGGATACAAAATACTAGGGATAGATATGCAAAAGAAAAGCCGGAACCAGTCTGGCAGTTCTGCATTTTTGTGAATTACAGTGACACAGTGTGCTTGCTTGAGGTGCTGGTGGTGGGCTTCTGTCTGTCTCTGCTTGGATCTGTGAAAGGGAGCCAGACTTTTTCCTCAACTTCCCCTGGATATGTTAGTTGCAATAAATACTTTCCTCCCCAAAATTATGCCTGGTTTGGAGATTCATCCCAGTGATGTGTAGCTGACTACGATATCAACAAAGCTGAACTGATCATAAAACTATCCCGTAGGGTTCTTGTGAGGAAGAAAAATGAATTCCTTCCACACTGGGGCTACCTCATAGCCACAGTGATCATCAGTTCCATTGCTGATGATACTTACCTGAAATCTCATGGAACAGCAGAGCGCTCTGGTCCAGAAAGTACCTATTCGATTCCACTCTCCTTGTTGTAACTCAGGTTGAACTGGGAGGATAATATGTTACCCACATGAGTCTAGATTTTGTTTTTGTTTTCCAAGATCAGATGAAACAGATAGCACACTCAGAATATGGCTCTTTTCTCTGTCATGTAGTTAAAAATACATTCCTACAGGACCTGACAGATACACTTGGTGAAATTATTAATGTTAGATTTCATAAATGTGAATGCTGTCTTCACTACTTATGAAATCTTGGGGCTATTCTTGGCCTCGGTTTCTCCATCCATAGAATGGAACTGATTGTGGCTCCTGCTACCCATGATTCTTGTGGGGAAGAAGATACCAGTGTGTATAGACACTGCTTTTCTTGTCTGTGGGAATACCAACACCTGGGCACCAGATCTGTTGTCTGGACAGCAAATTCCAAAGTTTCTTAAGGAAAGATCAGCTGGTGAAATAGGATGATATCTTCGTGCTATGAACCCAGTGGAGTACTACTGTGCAAAGAAGATGTCTAGAATCAGGAAGAAAGAACTGCTAGTGATTGTTCCTCGAATGGCCGATGCTATGCTTTTGTTTAAGTCTGCACATGACCTCCCTGAGGGAAGATGGAAGGAATGGACGTAGATGGAGGTCCCAGAAGGAGTGAGCAATAGGATGAAAATGGAATTTGCTTATATTCTCGTTCACTATGTAATACCAAGATGGTAAACGAAAAAGACCTGCTAATGAAGCAATGATAAATAATAAAATAATAACATTAGATCACATGTACTTTGCTGTTCTCCCTCATCCATGGGGAAATTTATATTGTGTGTTCTTTTAAAGAGAAAGAACTCTGTAGAGTGTGCTGTAATATGAGGGTGATTTTAGTTTTTGCATGTTTACTATCAATTTAACTTAGCATTCAGTCAGAATTGGGACAAATACACAAGTGACCTCTTTGCTTTGAAATTTGATGATTATAAAGTTCCTTTATGTGCTCTAGCTTGAACACATTCACACACACAACAGACACACACACACACACACACACACTCTACACAGATACAGACACACACACAGACAGGCACACACACACACACACACTCACACACAATTGGAGAGACCTTTATATTTGAAATGAGCAAAACTAGTCGACTTCATAAAGTCCACTGTTTGAGGTTAGCACGAAACTTCAGGAGAAAAACCACACCTGATTGCTTGTGGGCTTTCCAAAATTTTGACATTTTTGATATAGAAGGATTCAAAAAAAAAGAAAGAAAAAAGAAAAAAGGCAAAGAAAACTTGGTGGCTTTGGAGGGGGAGAGACCTGAGACCGCACACTAAGTCAACCTGCGTCATTCGCTTCTCCCGTTGTTTCTCTGCTGGAGGTGGTTTAGCTTGGCTGTATCTGTGCATAAAAGAAACAATGCATCTAGTATTTGATTTGCAATTGATGATGGTGGGCCCTGGGTAACTACCCTATATAACCCTTAATGAGGGAATTATGAATTCTTCCTCGCAGAAGTATCACAAAAACAACCACGTCTCCATCTGCTCAACTTCCAAATTGCTGTGTAAGAATTTTATATATAGGATGTCTTAAATTCCAGTGGACATGCCTAACAAGCATTTGAAGACAAAACCTGGGCCCCTCCTATCTAGAATGACATCAGGGAGATTAATTTTTTTCACCTTTTTGGGACTGTGTCAGCTGGGAGTCAAATAATAACCATGGACTCAAGGTCCAAAGAAAATTCCTGCTGTTGGATTGAGACAAGATGTTTGCACTGAGTGTTAGCAGGAATGGTGTGCTACACGGGAAAAGTCGTTAACAATGCTACACATACAGGGATTTACAGGGATTTCCATAGGATCTCAGTTATAAATGTTTTGAACTGTGTGTGTGTGTATGGGTGTGTGTTGTTTGGCCTCTCACACCTTCCATATTGTCGCTCTGGGGTGGGTGTGCCAACCTTGCTGACTCTCAAGCTTCCAGATTCTTCTGGCTCTGCTCCCATTGCTGTGGGCAAGTCAGGATCACGGATGTGTGTGCCACTTTGTGTCTGGATTTACATGGGTTCTGGGGAGTTGAACTTGGGCTGGCAGGCTTGTGAGCAAGTGCTTTTAACCACTGAGACATCTCCCCAGCCCCTTAGTTATATTTTGAACTTATACAGTTAAGCCTATGGATGCTGGGCAGAGTATTGGGAAAGAGGAATTGGAGGAAACATCAGGTAGGTTGGGAAGCAAAAGGCAAATCTATTTTTCAAATTATGAAATCTAATATAAAAAGGGATAGTTTTAGTTTCATTGCTTTACAAAAGGCATAGTCATAAATTGTCAATGCCAGCCTACAGTAAATGTGAGTTATCTTAAAAGTAATTCTCACAGGAAAAAATTACAAGTTAATTACTTGGCTGTGTGAGAATCTCTGTGATTCTTTAGACTGATGAGAGAGAGAGAGAGAGAGAGAGAGAGAGAGAGAGAGAGAGAGAGAGAGAGAGAGAGAGAGAGAGAAGGGATTTTTAATAAGTAGGTTTGGAAAGCCAAGTTCATGGTGTCCTTTCAAGCTAAAATAATCAGGAACAATGCTCTTTACCAGAAAAAAGACAGCCTTTTGGAAGAACAGAAGAAAGAGTAATCAACCTAGATTCCTTCGACTCGGCGTAAACATCAAAGTGTCCATGGCGGCTCCCAGAAGAGGAATCTGCTTCCATACATTTGGCCAGATTTTTGGCACCTGGTTGAAAAGAATCAACAACAAAAAGCCTGCCTTGAATTTCATTAAAATCGAATATTAGAATCATACTCTTGCAATTAGAAAGTCCTTTGATTAGAACGGCCCTCGGTATACGCATGGCTTGGAGAACTTTATTTGTTTAATTGAAAAACTTGGTGTTTTCATTTCTCTGTCCAGCATGGCCCTCTCGCCCCCACAATATTCTTTGAAGAACATCTAACTCTCCATAAAACATCTAGCAGAAGGAAGAAATTCATGGTTTCCCAAATGCCTGTCAAAATAATAAAAAGGCTAAGGAATTTCATAGCGAGACTCTGTGTTCTCTTGCACTTAAATTTATTAGATGGGATGCTAATGGTGAGGTAGACATGAGTGATGATAAATGGTTATTTATTAGGCTAATTAATGGCATGAATGTGATTTCCCAAAGCCATTCCCTTGCAGGTTTCCAAGAAAGCCCAGGCCCCCATCTGTCTCCGTGGAATTTGAGGGGAACCACCCATTTTTGCCAGTGGTTCAGCTAAAATTAAAAGTCATAACTTTTCTGGCTCGTTGCCTTTGCTCAGACTGTTCAAAACGGTTCGGTATTGCATGAATCGCCCGAATTCTCAGTTGAGTAAAATGAACAGTCTCGGGCCTCCCACCATAGAACTCAGTGCCCAGGATATTCCCAGCAACACCGAAGCTCCACAGGCCAGCAAGCTATATATTTGATTTTCAAAAATATCTTGTTTAGGGCTGGAGAGATGGCTCAGCGGTTAAGGCCTCCAGTGCCTAAGGCCCCTGGTTCAATTCCCCAGGACCCACATAAGCCAGACCCACAAGGTGGTGGCTCTGGAGTACGCTGGCTTGCTCTCTCTCTCTCTCTCTCTCTCTCTCTCTCTCTCTCTCTCTGCTTGAAAATGAATAAATAAAATATTTTTAAAAATATCTTCTTTATTTATTTGAGAGCGTGTGAGAGAGAAAGAGACAGATAGCTAGAAAGAATGGGCATGTCAGGGCCTCCAGCCACTGCAAATAAACTCTAGATGCATGCACCACCTTGTGCATCTGGCTTTATGTGGGTACTGGGGAATCAAACTTAGGTCCTTCTACTTTATAGGCAAGTGCCTTGTCCACTGAGCCATCTCTCCAGTCCCTATATTTGTTTTTTTTTTTAAATTAGGGTCTTGCTCTAGTCCAGGCTGACCTCGAATTCACTATGTAGTCTCAAGCTGGTCTCGAACTCACAGCAATCCTCCTGCCTCAGCCTCCTGAGGGCTGTGATTAAAAGTGCTCCATCTGTTTTTGTTTCACTTCTGTGGCTGTTATTTTCCCCCGAAACCTCCCAATTTTACATAAAAGATAGAGACTTGCACAGCAGTACATCCATGCACCCTACTTCTAGGTTGATTAATTGTTAGCACATTCTATATGTCTCATATTTATTATTTATCCATGTGTTTTGATGAACCACTTGCGAATAGACTACAGACACCATGATCCTTCCCCTCTGTGTATTTCACCCTGCATCTCCCAAGCACATGCCTATAACCAGGGAGCTGTCACCCTAAACCTTCTAATTCGTGTTCATTACATCCTCTCCGCCCTAAACATTCCTCTACTCCTCACAAATGTCCTGTGTTTTATTCACCTCTCTGATGTAGGATCCATCAAGGTTGATGTCCTGCACTTGGGTACAGGAGTGTCAGAGCTTCTCTTTCATCTAGAACAGGTCCCCCACATTTTTGTTCTCATGATGATGAGACTTTGAGAGAATCCAGGCTCATTTTCTTGCAGAATATTCCACATTGTGGGATGACTTGACTTTGTTTTTTTCCACTGTTAGATTCAGGTGAAAAGGTAAAACCCAATTTGGCAAGAATACTACAATGTGGCCTTGAGTGTGTTTTCTGCACATAAGGTTGGATGGTCTCCTTGTCTGTCTGATAGACTTGGTCTCTGACCCTTCCTTATTTCATAATCCATGAATGTACATGCTTCATGCACTTGAAAATTATTTACTGAGGAGCCCTGATGTCAGGTGCATCAGAAGACTGTGGCTTCATTCATGAGCCCAGATGCATGGATCTGAGGGCCATGCAAAGAAACATGGCACCCATATAATGTTATCAGTGACTTGCTCTTCTTGCCACCACCCAAGGAGACACAGGTAAGCTAATAGGAAGTGACACTTGAGTTGACCTATAAGGGCAGATGACATGCTAACTAGCTAAAGGTAGAGAATGTTCTAGGAGGAAGGAAACTTCTGGCTAGAATAAGACTGTGGTTTCTAAACTTGTGGTTTTCAACACTGGGCTGCATACCAAAATCACCAGAGATTCCTACGTAATTGGACTGAGGTGAGCCCAGACAAATGTATTTGTAAGAGCTCTGCAAGTGACTCTCCTGTATACTTAGTGTTGTAAGTATCGGATGATCAATGCCAGCAGCAGCTGGCAAAATGGTAAACAAACAGATGCTCCTGACCATCCCAGACCAACTGAGTGAGGACCTCCAGGGATCACAGCCCCCCTGCGCTGGAAGGAGGTCTCTATAATTCTGATGTGAACTATTGCTGTGAACACTTAGCAACATCATGGTACACTTCTTCCCATTATCCTCCCCAAATGTGTGTTTAAAAATAAGCACTTAAAGCCCTGTGTGGTGGTTCATGCCTTTAATCCCAGCACTCAAGAGTCAGAGGTAGGAGAATTGCTGTGAGTTCGAGGCTGTTCTGAGATTACATCGTGAATTCCAGGTCAGCATTGGCTAGAGTGAGACCCTACCACAAACAAACAAAGAAATAAACAAGCACTTAACAGGATCTTTGAATAATGTTGGAAGATAAAGTGGTTTTCTTGGCATCTGAGGTATATATGATTTGGGGGAGGGAAATGTCTTTAATAAAAAGAAAATAAATTATGGGATAAAAGCAAACATTGACTATATGAGATAATCGCAACATAATGTAAGATTTGAAAACTGTAATTATCACATTACAAGATCTAAAATTCTATAGCATTTAATTTCATGACTAATCTCTACAACATTTCCTGACATTTTAGTCTGAATACTCTTTGATCCCCTTTTTATATGGTGGTTTCTTTTAACTGATAGAAAACCAGGTTAATTTAATATTTCCTCCAGGATGGCTGATGAAAATGCTTTCTTATTGTTTAATGTGCTCTTTGACTTTAAACCTTATTCATGGCATTATCCTATAGATGTTGAGAATTATTGTCAAATTTGCAACAAGTTTCGGGTTATTTCAGGTTTTAGTGTATAGGCATGAACTTAAGGCAGGGAATGTAGTTCAGTTAGTAAAGTGCTTGTCTAATATGTACCAAGTCCTGGTTTTGAGCTCTAATATTGCATTAAAAAGAAACAAAAGGGCATGGTGATTCAGGTGTGTAATCCCAGCACTCAGGAGGATCAGAGGTGTAACGGCTAGGCAGTGAGTTTGAGGCCAGCCTGGGCTTCGTGAGACTGTCTTTAGTATTCATCATCAGCATCACCATGGTAATAATAATAACAATAACAATAATAATAATAAAAATAATCATGATAGTCTTAAAATCATTTGGCACCAATAACATTTTAAAATTCAGCTTGTTATTATATTACGTCTTGAGTTTTAAATTTCACAACATGTAAACCTAGAAATGTGTGGTTGGATCTCTTCCAGGAGAGAGAGGTACAAGGAGAGGCCCTGAAGGTACAACTTCCTTAGATCCACAGTTAAAACACCTCTGGATGGCTTCATTTGCTTGTTTTTTTACTGCTAACAAGGGAGAGAAAGGCAAAGAAGAAAGGAAGAAAGGAAGAGAGCAAGAAAGAGAAAAAGGGAGAGAGGGAGGGAAGGAGGAAAGAAAAGAGGGTCATCTTTCAAGGTAGCTGTTAGTGTCCCCAAGGTATGAGTGAGTGGGGTGACAGGTAGTGAGATTCATTTTGGCTAAGAAAGAACTGAAATGAATGGGAATTTCACCCCTCCCTGGAGTTTCCTTTCCCTTGCTTTTCTCTTTATTGTTGAATAAGAATTTTGTATGGTTTTTGCAAATCAACTCCAAATCTCCACTCAAGTCTCTGTAAGTCTATGAATAATCACAGAGTTGGCCAGACCAAGGAGGTACCCACTCCCCTCTGGTTTCTACACAACTTTTTACATATTGCCTTTGAGATTGTTTTAGAATGATCCCAGAAGTCTTCACAGGGTCTCACTATTTGCAGAGCCTCAGATGTGAGCCCAAGGGACTTGGGGGAGATGTCTCTATGGACCTGAGCTTTTCCATGGGATTTCCAACTAAAATGAGATTTCAGGCCATGTGATCAAATGTTAATAGATTATTGTTATCTACTCATTAGGAGTTAACAAGTTTCGATGACTTCAGCCCTTTCCTTTGGCTGCTGTGTTAACAGGCCAAAGAACCTGGCTGCATTAGAAATGAGCTTCAAATTATTTGCAGATGGCTGGAGACAGATGAAAGCTGTCACAGAGGTGTTCCTTGGTCTATTCTCTGGTCCCCAGACCAGCGGGCCATGTGCTGACACTCGGATGCTTGTTTAACAATATCATTTGACAAGTGGGATTTATGTGTCAAAATTTCAGCTACAGCCAAGAAAACGTCAGAGTGAGCAGGGAGGCCACATGAGAAAGAGGGGAGGGGTCTCACTTCTTTAACCCAGGAGTGGGTGAGTTGGACGGGGCCAAATCTTAACTCAGTACCAAACACAGGGAAATGAATCTGGCTGCCAAAATTCTATGATTTCTTTGGTGTGTTTTTGTCCAGAGCTGTTCCTGCCTTTATCATTAAGGAAACAATGTAATAGACATGAGACCTTTTTTCCCCTTGGATACATTAATAAAGATAACTTCTTGATTCATGTCCAAAATCACTGGAGCCACATTTAATTTGCTGCGTTTATTGTGCCGTGAACTGGTATTATAGACGTGCTCTGGACCATGGCTACAGCGTGGGGATGCTGACTAGTATGAACCGTAAGATGCTGCTTTATTCTTGGAATCTGCAAAGTGCCCAAGTTACTAAATATTCATAATTTCTCCTAAGCTTAGTTTCCTAAGAAGTTTTCCCAACGTCTTCGGATTATGGTTATTTTGCATGAACACATACACTCAGGCACATATATTCTGCCCCCTCTCTCGCTTTCTCTCCCTGAATGCTATTTGAAACTGTTAGAATGTTCCATTAACTTTTCCTGTCTTTTTTTTGTTCTTAATCCATTTATTTATCTTGCCTTTTCTTCCTTCCTTCCTTCCTTCCTTCCTTTCTCTTTCTTTCTTTCTTTCTTTCTTTCTTTCTTTCTTTCTTTCTTTCTTTCTTTCTTTCTTTCTTTCTTTCTTTCTTTCTTGTCCATAATGCGTTACATTATTTAGTGGGCCAACAATGAGTTGCTATCCCCAATTCCCCAATGCTCCCCCTCCCCCATCCCCAATCAGCTGGATATCCTCCTCCATGGGTCATTTGGATCAGTCTTCTATCTTTCCCTGAGAAGAGGAGAAAGACTGAATGGCTAAATGTTTTGGTTTCCCGAAGCTTGGGCCGTTGTTTGCCATTTGAAGAGCACATGTGTGTTACTTCAGGGACTACAGATGACATGCAACTTTACTTAAATTCAATACAGAAAAGTAATGAGCTATGAGCAAGGTTTTCATTTTGTTTCCCAACACAGGACAAAATCACTTTGCAAAAGACACTGTTCATGAGGGCCAGTAGTGGCTCGGGATTGCCCGTCTTGGCTCAGGGGCCATCATGTATCCACTCCACACAAATCCGGGAAAGAAGTACAGCTGTGGACACCATGGCACATGCCAAGTAGAATAACCAGGTAGTGCACACGTCACGATCGGCAGACCACACATGTCCTTCCTCCTTCCGTCCCTCTCTGAAGATCGAGGGCCTTGGGGTCAGGCGTGACTGGCTAAGGAAACCATAGGCAGTATGCACATGTGTCTTCACTGAACTTAAAGATGGCCCAATGCATCCTCATCAGTCTGGATTTTGAAAACATCTAAAATGAAATGTTGAGATTTAGCAAAAGTACAGAGTATGTTGGATTTTAAAAAAAATCTCTGGGGTCCTGTGAAATAGCAACCTAGAAGAAAGTCAAGAAGCCCTGACATGAATGTCTGTTTATTTTTGAAATATTTTTTTAATTTTTTTGAGAGAGAGAGAGAGAGAGAGAGAGAGAGAGAGAGAGAGAGAGAGAGAGAGAGAGAGAATAGGCATATCAGGGACTTCTGCCCCTGCAAACAAACCCCAGACGCATGCGCCACTTTGTGAGTACTGGGGAATCAGTCCCAGGGCAGACAGCTTTGTAAGCAAGCACCTTTAACCACTGAGCCATCTTTCCATCCCTCGCCTGTCTTTATTTGGAAAAGGCCAAATATGGATTTATTTGGAGAATTCCTTACCTTTGTATTTCCCTCACTGTTCTGTTTTTTTTTTTTTTTGCCTGATCTGAGCCCTTAAAGTATGCATTTTTCTAGTCTACATGTGACGAAGTAATCTCTCCCCATGGAAATGGCGTTTATGGGGGAAATATCATCTATGCTGTTGCTGGTCAGTTAAACTCTGGGAAACATGCCTGAAATTCGTGGATATCTGAATTACTTTGTAAACTGGCCCAAAGCTGACTTGATTTAGAAATTTTGGAGATAAAAAAATGGGAACTTTAGAAAATTCCCACTTCAAGTGATGTCAGTAGGTTAACTATGTGCTGTTTACTGCTAAGAATTGACTTTTCATTCTCGGTGGAACTGGTATGAACTGCCTAATAAGAGACTGTAAAATACAGTGGCCAGGCTGGGAAGTGGCTCAGTAGATGAAGTCTTTTAAGTGTGAGGATGGATTCCCAGAACCCACTTAAATTGCACTAGGATCTGTAATTCCAGCCTGCCTAAGACAAGGGAAGTGACCTTGAAGCTCATGGGCCAGCTGAAAAACACAGCCACAATGAAAGGTCCTGCCTCGGGCAAGATGCAGTGTGAGGATATATATCCAAATGTGTCCTTTGACCTCCATACATGAACCATGGGCATGTCATGGTAAGTGTGCACACACACCCACGCACACACACACACACACACACACTATAGACACACATACACACATGTGCACACACTGTACACACACATGCACACATGCACACACTATACACATGCACACATACACAACAAGACAATCAAACAAAACAAGAATGGACAAAGCTGACATCCTTCAATATTATTTTTAACTGAGTTTGTTAAATCATTAAGGTGATCTATTAGTAATTGAAGGTGATAACTGGCTTATATGGACATCTCATGTGTAAGTGTGGCTATGCTCCCTCTGTGTGTATGAGTGTGTGAAAACACTAAGAAAATTAGGTCTAGACTTTCAATTGGCAAACGTAGAGAGGAAGTGAGGGAGATAAATCTTTTCCCAATGCACTGACTTATTTTTGGAATGGCTAGTTTTTCATAACTTTTTGACAACCCCCACATATCAACACAATAAACCCTGATCATATTCTCTCCCAGACCTTCCCTTTCCCCTTCTCTTCCTCCCTGACACTGATTCTCTTTTTTCCCCACTAGTCCCTGGTCTATTTTGATGACATCCTTTCCTCTTCCTAGTCTGCAGGTCTTGCGTAGGTAGCATCAGCCACTGGGAAGACATGAATGTCAAGGACACTTTGTGTCCGGAAGACAGTATTGTAAGTACACCTCCCCTCCTTTGGCTCTTACATTCTTTCTGCCACCTCTTATGCAATAGTTCCTGAGCCTTGGAGGGTGTGGTAGGGATGTTGAAATGGCTGGTGGCTGGCTTTTGATGTTTCCCTACATTTCACAGGGAAAAAGGAAGGAACGGGAAGGAAAAGAACACTATCTAAAGCTCCATAGGTTTTAGAGACAATGGTCAGAGGGAAAGGCTGGTTAAGATGTGCTTGTTTGGAGCTGGGAGGTGAGGGACAGTTGAGTTTATTGCCCAGAGACTTCATTTACTTGGCATTCTAGAAGATTCTAGGGCTGTTTTTGAAAGTTATTATTCAGATGAAAGACACAATTTGAGTATTCTGATTTGTTGATATGTGAGAAATAAGGAAAAGATTAAGAATCAAAAGACTGATGAGTGGCACTGAAGACTTCTGGGAGATTAGCAATGTTAAATATTGACCCATGGCCAAGTGTGCAATGCTGTTTTCTTCAACTGAACCCAGAAGGTCCAAAGCAGGAGAAGTAAGTGTGATGTGGACAGAAACAACACTCAGAAATGATGAAGATGAGGGACTCAGAGGTGATTGACAATGGTTCATTCTGGATAAGCAAACTGAAGCAAGAGACGTTTGGGGAACAGTTGGGCCTGGGAATTTCACAGGACAGACATAAGAATTCAAGGTAAAAACTGGAGAGAGGAACTTACTGAGGGGACATGCCATGGTTTGAATGTTTGTGCCTATTCCCTCCAAATATATATATGTTGAGAATTTCTGTGCGATGTCTTCTAAACAAAAAACAAGCACTACCACCTTCATCAGAAGCAGCTGCAATGACTCCTGAGAGACACTGAAGGCTGATTGATGCCACCCCCCACAGGAGAAGGGCGGTGGGTAGAGTTTAATAATCCTCCCTGGGATTTCATCCAGCCCTTCCAGTGTCTGTATGCAATGACACATGGTCTCATGGCCTTGGGGAATGATAGATCTATAGAGAGTGAAAAATCCAGGGACAGGGAGTTCCTTCTAGGCAGTGATGAAGAGGTTGTCATCCATGTAGAGAGAAGACTTTTCGGTACTGCTCTGCTTTGTGATCCTCCATTCTCCTGTAAGTAACCTTTTGCCCTGTAAGAAAGGAAGCTCAGTGAACTCAATGGTTGGTCAGGTTGAACTTTGCTAGAATCATACTTCACTCTGTTGGTGATGTCCTACCTGGGGCAGAGGAAGGTAGGTGATCATCAGTGTCTCCCTAGAAAATATTTCATGTACAAAAATCTTGGCTTTGGCTCCAAGACTGGATTTCTGCAAGGAAATAAGGATTAAGAAGCTGGGAAGATGGTGGAGTGGACACAGGGGTTGTCTCACTTGGGATGGTGTCAAGACTTTGGTCTGAAGAGAAAAGTCCACACACAACGTGAATAACGTGGCTCCTGCTGCTGTTGACACTGCGTGTACATGTTGGTAGACCTCTGGCTGATAGTGCAGAGGGCACCATGCTGGGCCAGAGCAAACAGTGATGGAGGCTTCTGAGGCAGCGTGATAGAGCCAAGAGCCTGGCCCTGGAATTGGAGCTATGGAGCGCTGTTATCTGTCTTTGATTTACTCATGTAGCGAGGACCGCATAACAACCTCTCTGGGCCCCTTATCTGAAAATGAGAGGTTCAGCCTGTGTGGTTTCCCAGGAATTTTCTGGCTCTAAATCACATCCAGCTTCAGCAGAATGTGTGTTTCTAACCTTGCCCACGTTCGCAGTTCACTTGGCCTAATTGCAAGCCCCCCACTAATTTCATTCTGCTCCACCACACCCTTAGATTACTCCTTCTTTCCCCTCCGAGATAACAGTCTCAACTACCTCGGCATAATGTCTCCAGCTGCCAAAACTATTTCCAGAATGCAAACTTGTGGCTGCTGATTCACACACCGCCTGCCTGAGAAGTGCCAGTTTCACACGCATTACCACTGCATGGAGAGACCGAGTCCCTGATGCGGAGCCAGGGAGCCAGGGACACGGCCCCTTCAGATGCCATAGTGAGAAGGGAAGAAGTAAGAGAGAGGCAGCCTTCCCCACCATCTCTTCTAGATGATGAGAAGTTAGACATGCAAGGCACCTGCCCTTGGCTGCCTTCAAACTGAAAACATGTGAGGGCACGCACACTATCTAACCATCCTCTTGTGGAACAAATTAGCTAACTAACCAAATAATTAACTAACTGACTAACTAGGTTAGGTATCAGATATTAGCAAACATCAACCTGTTGAGGCCAGGTATCATTAGGGCTACACACATGGTAGAATTCATATCTGCAAAGCCCAGCACTGCAGGAATTCATGTGATATGGACAGAAAGATCTGCACCCACATGGGCACCCTCTCTTATAATGTAAGGAGGTAGGAGGAAGCAATGATGTCATAGAAGGATAGAGCACAAGGTGGGTTAGTTGGTTCTGAGGAAGGCCTGACTGACAGAGGAAATGACACAGTAATGAGTAGAAGACATCACTAGGTTTGCCCACTAAAAGTCCTTGGTCACTTTGTCATGAGAGTTTCTGTGCACATGGTACGGGCTTATGTAGCACATGGTTTGATTTGTTTGTCTTATATTCATCAGACGTGTAAAAATCCTCTAATTTCCACGTTCTTTAAACTGGGGAGGAGTTACTTGCATGCTCCCGGGTTATATTTTAATGACGGCTTTAGTTCTCTGTTCTTGCTTTTAAAACCATTTTCTTTACCCTATTGAAAGACATAAGATCTCAAATACAATAATTAGTAGAGTAGGGAGTAATCTTTGTGTCATCTAACTTTATTAGGATAACTTTCAATATAGAATTATTAAATAAGGTATACATATAGTCTCTGTATGATTTCTTTACCAAAGTAATAAAACGATCCTACATCTCTGATTTGCTAAAAGTTTTAAAAATCATGACTTAGTATTCTGTTATTCTTTGGATTTGACATGATTATATAGTTTTTCTCCTCTGTGGCTCTAATGTACAGTATATTACATTGTCATTACATGTATAAATAGATATGCTATAGATCTAGATTAATTTTTATAGATTCTTAAATGATGCTTTTTAAGCAATTGGCTTGTAAGTTTTACAACTTGTTACATTTTCAGAGTTTGCAATCGCAGTTTTAATGTACTCAGTAAATAACCAAGCTATTATTTTTTTAAGTTTTTAAAAAGTTTAAACCAGGGGAAGTGTCAATATTGTTGTCAGAAGATTCATGAATAAATTGTCCATCTCTTTAATGCAATAGGGATATTCTGTTTTTCTCAGAGTCAGTTTTCACAAGTCCTGTGTGTTTGTATACTTGTAAGCTCATTGAAGTTTTCAAATATTCGGAATAAAATTATTAATAATATCCCCTACTTTCTTTTTAAAACTTTTTATTGATAGCTTCCATAATTATAGACCATAAGCCATTATGATTCCCTCCTCACCCTCCTTCATATCTCTTCCCCTTCTCAGTTTCTGTTTTGTTTCGGTGTCATCGTCTTTTCCTCCCATAATGTGTAGGTATTATCAGGCACTGTGAAGTCATGAATATTGAGACCATTTTGTGTCTGGAAGTTTATGTTGTAAGCAGTCCTCCCCTTCCTTTGGCTCTTACAATCTTTCTGGCACCTCTTCCATAATAGATCCTGAGCCTCAGGAAGTGTGATAGAGATGTCCCAGTGCTGAACACTCCACTGTTGTTACTTCTCAGCACTATGGCGCCTTTTGAGTTATCCCAGTGCTCAAAGTGCAAAGAGTGAAAAGTGAGAGTAGCATTATTATATGGGCATACTCATTTTTATAGTGCTTGTAGGGCCCTTTGGTGGGCTTAATATATGTATTTAGCCAGACAGCAGCAGGCATTACTCCCCTAGAGTTCATGACCTCCTCTGCCATCAGCTTTTGACTAGGTCTTCAGTACCAGACATGTATTCTGCCTTGGAGTGGGCCTCCAGTCCAATTAGAGAGCAATTGGTTTCCCCCACAATAGACGTGCCACTATTGCCCCAGTTGGTACATTTGGCCTGGCTGACCAAGGTTAAGGCCTGCAAGGTCCACTGCTGTTCACCACCATTGATGACTTCTCTCTCCCATAGGACTTCATGCAGCCATAGCTTTTTCAAGCTTTCTGTCAGCTGGTTAACAGGGAGGAGGTTTCCAGCTCAGCTCCAGTTTGATTTCTCAGTGACCTGCAGCCCAAACATATGTGGTCTTTAGAAAGAACCAGAATGACCGAGTCCCTTGATTTAAGGTAGTTTCTTTTAGGAGACATGACTTGGTCCTTTCAAGATTTGGTTGTCATTCCCTCCTTTGTCTCTTTGAGGGGCTACCAGTATTCCGTTAGCACCTCTTTACCCTACCGCTTTCTGAAATCCTCTCAATAACATCCAAATTTGACCATGCCTGTCTGGTTCACAAAAAGACAGAGGGTGACTTAAGGGTCTCACAGAGGCTGGAACCAAGGATGTCAACTAAACAGGACTTCTTGTTTTGCCTCTTTTATAATTTGAGAACACAATATCAGTTTCTGAACTAAATCCCAATTTTGCCTCAGACAAACCTGGCATTATGGTTGGGTTGATACCCAGATGCCAGACAATGAATGCTTCAGCTGACATCACTGAAAACTATTGTAATGAGAACATGCGTCTTTGGTCCTGGGTTATTTCTTGCCCACATCTTTATTCTTGGCAAATGAGGGGTAATTTGACAGACAAACACCAAACGTGGAATGTCAAACATATACAACACGTACATTCTTCTGTCACTTTCTCCCAGTTACTCCCTGTTTATATATATAATTCTGGTTTTATTCTTCTCGGATTGTTCTTGGATGTCAGTTTCCTCTCAGCTAGATGGTAAGTTTCATAGGGACATAAACCACAAGCTTGTATTTTATTGCAGCTGTTGTATTCTGAAAATTTTTGACTCATCTTTCTTCTAGCCCAGGAGTCTTTTATATACCTCAGCTGGTGTTGGGCTCATCTCCAGAGTTATTAATGTCAGCGATCACATTTTCTTCATTACTCATTGAATGATAATATTTATTTAGTGCCTACTATGTGCTGGGCATTGCATGGGTGTGCTGTGAGATAGATACAAAACAGAACAACAGTCATATTGTTTGTTGGTTACCGTTTAGCTAACACTATTTGGCAGACCCACTCGTCAGAGAACTCCGAGTAATATTAATAAATGAGAATGTAGGGCTGGAGAGATGGCTAAGTGGTTATAAAGCCTAACAACCCAGGTTCAGTTCCCCAGTACCCACATAAAGCCAGATGCACAAAGCACTGGAGGCTCTGGTGCTTCCATTCTGTATGCTTATCTTTCTTCTCTCTATCTCTGTCTGCTTACAAATAAATAAATTAAAATTTAAAAAGGCAGTTACTTGCAAAGCCTGATTTCATGGGTTCAATTCCCCAGTATCCATGTAAAGCCAGATGTACAAAGTGGCTTGTGCATCTGGAGTTTGTTTGCAGGAGGTCCTAGTGCTTGCTCTCTCTCCTCTCTCTCTCTTTCTTTCTCTCTCTCCTAAAAATCAAAATAATAAATGAGAGTGCAAAATAAACTGATTTGAAAGGATTGTAAGCACCTATCTAACCAATGGTCAGAGTTTGTGGTTGAAAACAGTAACAAGCAACTTTGAGTAATTTAAGAAAGAATTTATTATAGATTATAGACTCAACCAAAGGTCTGGAGAACATGGTAGGAACTTGGCAAAGACCCAAAGAAACTAGCAGGTGAGGATTGAGACAGAACTTTCTTAAATCACTGCTGATGGCCGACACCTCCTGCATCAGGGAACTCTTGACTGTGAAATCTCTCTAGGGACTACAGCCCTTCCACCTGATCTTTTGAGGTGTTGTACATGCTTCTGCTCCTTATGTAACACTTAGTCCAGACCCCAGGACCTCGTGATGATCAGCTGTGGAGCTGAGTTTAGGACCTTGACATTTGCTGGGTGCCTGGGAGAACAATGACCTTCAGGGTTCCCAAGAGGTGACACTTGATTGCCAACCAAGACTTGTGCAGTGGAAGGTTTCCCAGCCATGGCTAAGACTCCAAATCTGGGCACCAAAAAATTAATGCTTGTAACTATCCATTCTACTCAGACTAATGAGAGGAGATTCAATAACTAGTAAAGTACAGAACCAAAAATTTAAAAGTATTTTTATGTATTTTTTATAGGCAGGGGGAGGGAAGCGAGACAGAGAGAATGGGTCTGCCAGAGGCCTCCAGCCACTGCAAATAAACTCCAGATACATGGGCCACTTTGCATATAGCTTTGTGTGATTACTGGGGAATCGAATTCAGGTCAATAGGCTTTATAGGTAAAGTGCCTTAACCAGTGAGCCAGAAACAAATTTTAATGTTAGTTTTGAGGGGAATTTTTAGGGATCCAGGCTATAAAGACAATGGCTTAAAGGAAGAGTGGAAAAGTTAACCAGGCCAAAAAAAAAAAAAAAAAGCAAAAGTCAGCTTTAGTTTTCCTTGTCCTGTGTCCACCACCTCCTAGAAGGCAGATGTAAGGTGACTGATTCTATGGCCAGTGGGCATGACAGGGAGGTGCTCCTGAGTACCAACTGCTTGGTTGGACACTTCCTGTTATCACCTCACTTGGTCCTACAAACAAGACTGTGCAGCAGAAGGCTTTATTCCTCCTACTTTATAAGTTGGCAAACTGATTCCTGAAGAGGTATAATAGCTCACTTTATGAAAAACAGAGCTTAGAATCAAACCCACCTTTGCTTGATTCCAACACCGAAGGAATTTAACCACTGTCCCAGATAGCTTCTCCCTAACCAATCAAGAAAGGAATGTCTGTGGGATACGTAGTCCCGGAGACGGTTTCTGGACTTGAAATAGGCATCGCCTCAGCAGGTGGCCTGAGGTCTGGTTTGCTGGGAGGTGGTGGTTAGGATATTTCATTTAATTGATGAATTTGGGGTATGCAAGCTTGTTCCTCAGGAAAATGTTGATGAGATTATTTTTGGTCATTAAATGGTTGCCAAGCATGTGGAAATTAGGTGTTTTATTGTGGTGGGTGCTGAATGCTCTCCCAGACGTCTTTATATAATGATACCAAGCTGGTGAAGACACAGGCTGGCCTGTATAGGAGGTACAAGGTACCAAGCATATTGTCTGTGAGCCAATTTTGCTATGGGATAACGATCTCTAGTCTTTGGCTCTATCAATATTAATGTTTTTATTTGCAACTCTCCCTTTTAAAACGAAGGAAAGGCTGAATTCTGGATTCAACTTGATGACACGTGCCAAAGCCATTCCAAATCTTACCTCATTTCCAAATGCCTTTGTGGCCAGTTTTATTTTCATTCCTTCCCCTTATTTTAGATCATTATAACACATTTTATAGGTCGGTGTCAAACAGCAAGACTTCACCAGTGTGGAGACTTCGTGCTGGCAGTCATTCCAGAACATACAACTTAATCCACTAATTTAATGGAAATACAACATTATGGCTGAGATTTTTACGTATGTGGAAATCGTGAAAACTCACAAACCCAGTTCCCACAACACAAAGACAAAAGAAAACTGCCTGCTGTCTTCTGATCCCGCTGCCCGTGTGCCCTTAAAGAATCCATCTGTGGGGTAGGACGCCCTGGCCAGTTCATGTTTCAGTAAAACATAAACTTTTACACGTATGATAAGCCACCATCAAGGCCACTGGTATCTGTAGCTATTGAATTTGCAACTTTGCTGTCAGAAACCAGTTTTGGGCAAAATGTTGTTTCTTTTAAAACCTTATGTTCTGACCAGATTGACACAGTTTAGGTCTCCAGAGATATAGGAACACCAAAAATAAGGTTTGCAGTCTCCTCTGTGCCCAGTGGATATGACTGCAGCTTGATCCTATGCAGACTTCTGTCTTTCTTACTAAACAGCTAGCAGAAGGCTGAGCTATAGTGGTTCTCAACCCTGGCTGCAGGTTTAGAATCATTAGGAAAGTTTTTAAGACTCCTGATGCTTAGGTTGTACCCAGCCCGATTACATCATAATCTTTAGGGGTGGGACCAAAGATTTATCGTTTTCGATTCCCCCCAGGTGAGCAAGAGCCCAGGTTGAGGCCTGTTGCAAATCTTGCCCATGGTTCTGTCTCTTTTCCCTTTCTGTGGCTTATTTCATTGTTCTTTTTTGGGTTCCTTCCCCTCAACATCTGCCTAAGGAAATCCCTGAAATCTGAACATTTTTCTTCCTATGCATCACCTATTTTAAGAACATGAAAGTTTAATATTTTCTCTAAAATCAAATGGTCTATTAGAGGGGAAAAATTGAATGTCTGGTTTTTATTGTTATGTCAGGGCCTGCATTGGAGAGGCTATAATGTAGATTTTTATCTCTTAAAGCACCGTATGAAAGAAACGTCTTCTTTTTACGATCTCAAGATAACTCATCTACAATGGATCAACGGCTATGAATGAGACAGTATTATTTTTTTATATGTGGACTTAGACCTTTTGTATCCCAGTCACTGGGACCCCCAACTCCAGACCACCTGTATGTCTGGAACAAGAGCCTGACAATTTGCATTCTAACAAGCTCCCCTAAGGGACTCTTGGGCAAGTACATTTTGAAAACTACTGGGTCAGCATGTACTCTCTGGTGGCAGCTTGATCTCTACATGCTCAATTTATACAAAAGTACAAAAATTGAATTAAAAGAAATGTTGATCTCCATGCTAATATAATTAATAGGTGGGAGTGAATTGTTATAAGGAATTAAGATATCTGGTTGTCCCTAAGCCAAAAGGGCTTTGGATTTATTTGACTATCTCATTTGGGAGATAAATAAGAATTTATTTTGATAGATAAATAGGAATCTCTTTTGTTTATTTATTTTATGTGTGTGTGTGTGTGTGTGTGTGTGTGTGTGTGTGTGAGAGAGAGAGAGAGAGAGAGAGAGAGAGAGAGAGAGAGAGAGAGAGAGGGCATGTCAGGGTGTCATAGTCAGCCACACACAGCTGGGATGAATCTCCAAACCAGGCACAATTTTGGGGAGGAAAGTATTTATTGAAGCAACCCAGGGGAAGTTAAGGAAAAGGTTGGCCCCCTTTCACAGAAGCAAGCAGAGAGAGAAACCCACCACCAGCACCTCAAGCAAACATGCTGCACACTGTAACACTGTAGCTCACAAAAATGCAGAACTGCCAGACTGGGGTTCTGGCTTTCCTTTTGCATATCTATCCCTAGTATTTTGCATCCAATTTGAAATACCTCAGGGCTAGACCCCAGGAGGCCAGGCCCAAGTGACACTTCCTCCAGCCAGAAGGCTGAAGACAATTCACAATTATAATAAATTCTATTGGGGGACATTTACTCAAAACTACCACACAGGGCCTTTAGGCATTGCAAACAAACTCCAGACACATGTACCACCTTGTGTATCTGGCTTTATGTGGGCACCAAGGAATCTAACTTGGGTCCTTCTGCTTTGTAGGCAAATGCCTTAACCATTAAACCATCTCTTCAGCCCAAGAATCTCTTTTGGGAGATAAGTAAGAATCTCTCTGAGAGGATTTGGATCACCAAATCTTGTGCAACAAAATTTCATTACTTGCACATCAAAATTGTATGTTTTGATATGGCCTTAACAACTTGCTAAGCACATGATCTTGTTAAACTAATTACTGAACCCCTTGGATACCATCATTGTCTAGATGGGTACCCCAATCTCTCACAGACTGCATGGACTGAATGAGATGGTAAATGTGAAATGTACTTGGTAATCTATCACATATTATACAAACACTGGCTATCATTAATGCTGTTTGTCCAGCCCAGGTCATCACATTGCACAGAGTGTCCATCAATCAGTTTAGGGGCTGATCTGAGCCCCCAGATGGTCCTAGCCTTCTTTGTACCCCACCCTAGTATCTAAATTGAGAAAGCTTGACTCAGACTCATAACATACTGAGCATGAAACTCAATGCAGTGATTTGAGTTCTTTATGTGACAGGGAAATTTAATTTTTAGTACAGACAGTCTCCAACTTAGAGTGGTCGGTTTATGATCTTATGTCTAAAGCAACATTCACTCT
Source organism: Zapus hudsonius (assembly GCA_004024765.1). NCBI lineage: Eukaryota > Metazoa > Chordata > Mammalia > Rodentia > Dipodidae > Zapus > Zapus hudsonius. Next base: position 27,601 of record PVHP010019468.1, read on the forward strand.
GTAGAAGCTGGGAGTTGAGTTGAATCTTTTTTCTGACTAGTGATACGCACGGCCAATCTGTCTCGTGAATCTGGGCTGTGACAGCCTGTCACAGCTCCCAGTCAGCTAGAAGATCTATAGGATGTTACTCAGGTCATGTGCAGTACTGTGAACTTGAGATGGGTTCTTGAGAAATCACCTGATGATTACTCCAAGGCACCGTATACTTAGAACCATTCCTTGTTCCAAAGAGGAGTGCATTGTCATGGTAGGTACCTGACATTCCTTTGGCTAAAGAGAGACCTAAGAGTTGGGGAAAGCAAAGCCATGAAGGCCAAATGGTGCTATAGGAGAGGAGGTCAAGAGCTGAAGCCAAAGCAATAGGCAGCAGAAGCAAAGGTGGAAGAAGGCAAGGGATCCCAAGGGAGGATCAGGTGAACAGGTGAGCTGTGCTCCAGGGAGTAGAAGCTCCGGAGGAAGAGAGATGCCAGGGAGGATGATTAGGGAATTTGCTTCCAAAGATGTACAATAAAATCTGTCTTACCCTCCCCCCAAGAAGCATTTCAAAATGATCTTTAATGCCTTGAAATGGTCTTAGCATCCAATTTGGGTTGACTAGAATGAGGAAAAAGTAGGGGAATTTATGCTGGCTAAAATTATTTAGGTAAATACTTGGTCACGACTTTTTGAAATCACAGAAAGGTTGGGGATGTAGCTCAGTGAAGAGATTGCTTAGCATCCGTTAAGGTCCTGGGTTTGATTCTCAACACTGACAATAAATGGGAGAGGGAGAGGGAGAGGGACAGAAAAGGAAGGAGGGAGGGAGAGAGAGAAGAGAGAATGAGGAAATTACAGAAGCTAAATAAACTATCATCAATCCAAAATTGTTAGAGTTTCATAAATGGGTCAAGCTTTGTCCCTATTTCAGAAGTCTCCTCGGCGAAGAGCCCATCCCAAGGCTAGACCCTTAGAGCAGAGCCTTTCTGTACCTCTACCTGTTGGGTCTTTGGTCTCAGCCTCAGACCTTCATCAGAGACCTTTGAGACCCATCTAGGGTCACAGCATTTCTTTCACCATTTCCTTCCTACATCTTCCCTGTGTCATTTACAGATGTCACCCTGAACTCTGTGTCACTGTCATAGCTTGAGGCTGTGTGTCCCCTCTCAAATGTATGTTCATGCATGTCCTTTGTGATAGTGTTAAGAGGTGGGGCCTTCTGGGAAGTGATTGTGTCATGGTGGCCCTACCCTTATGAATGTATTAAAGCCTCAGTTGATCAAAGGAGGCTAAGGAAGAGCTCATCCCCCTGTTCACCCTTCCACCTCTGACGTGTGGGGACACTTCCCCAACACCAAGTGTCAGCTCCTTGAACATGGACTGTTGTTGCAGTCAGCTTACTCTGTTGCTTTGCAGAAAGAACCCAAACAAAAGCGGCTTGTGGAGGAATGGGTTTACTTGGCTTACAGACTCAAGGAGAGACTCCATCCTGGCAGGGAAAACAATGGCATGAGCAGAGGGGTGGACATCACCTCCGCCACAGCACTGCAAACAGCGGCAGGAAGGTGTGTCAAACACTGGCAAGGGGAAGCTGGCTTATAACCCCCATAAGCTTGCCCCCAACAACACAGCTCTAGTGAGGTTCTAATTCCTGAACTGCCATCAGCTGAGGATTGATCTATCAGAACACATTCATTTGTTTGTGGGGGACACACCTGGATCAAACCATGACAGCTGTCCAGCCTCATTCATTCATTTTATCTGTGTTGTACTAGTTTTCATCTGTACCTAGTTTCTGTGTTTCTGACCCTTGGCTTAGCCTCCATTGATAATTAGCATCCACCTTTCAGCCGCGGTTTCTCACCTTCATCTGAAAGATGGGCTTCTGCCTTTCATTCTTGTCTGAGGATACTGTTTGTCTCTTTCACCCCTTTGTTCTCTGCCATTCTGGAAGTATCCCCACACTTTAGCTCCTCACAAGGACATACCCGACACCAAAATCCTGAGATGAGCTAACAGGTCTTGTTGATCTAAATCCTGTCCCAAAAGCACCGCTAAAAATAAAAAATGAATAAAAGTAAAACAAAATCTCATTGTCCCTTTGAGAACAAGTTTAGATGGCTACTGTCCTCCCTATCTGTGCTCTTATGAGCCCAGGATAAGACTTGTATCTTAAGTGTAGATATCTGCACATACCCTTGCCATAGCCATTAGCTGATGTAGGTCCCTCACACATGTGAGGAAATAATGGTAAACATGAAAAACACACACACAGGAGAGAAAATTCTTGTGTCTGTGCACTGAAGTATTCCTGAATTTGTTCTAATCCTCTGATGCCATTAAGACATCTACATTTGGTGTTTATTAATCTTTTTAGAGATTTTAATTAAAAACCAACACGTGCTCTATGCTATTTTCATTTGTTGATAAATTCCTTAATATTTAACCAATTCTATTCAAGTTTAGCAAAGACTATTGAATTATTCAATACCCCATCTGAAATGAGAAAGAAGGGAAGGAAGAAGGGAGGGGTAGGGAAGGAAACAAAGAAAGGAAGGAAGGAGGAAGAGAGAGAGAGAGAGAGAGAGAGAGAGAGAGAGAGAGAGAGAGCCCATAGCTCCGTGACATCATCATTCTTTCTATGAAGTCATGTAGGAGTTCTCATCACGTTCCCCGTTACTTCCCCATTTCCTTTTAGACCACAAACAATGTGTTTTAGCTCCAGAGCTAATTGGAGCAAAACTATTTCTAGTCTGAACAAGGTATTTTATAGCCTTAAGTATTCTTAAAATAAACAGTAAACAGCTGCATCTTGGTGAAGAATGAGAGCCCTACCACCGGAGCTCTGACTACCTTTGAAAACCCACACTTTGGCATCAGGGCGCCACCAAGCCCCTTCCGCAGATGCCTGGTCCACACGTCAGCTCCGCCTCTTCACTGGGGAGCAGAAGAGGGATAATTGCAAAAATGTGGTTTTCATGCTTTAGTCACCAGCAGTTCCCACCCTGAATCCTGCAATGGAATCTCAAATCATGTATAATTCTTTGTGAACAGAGCACAGAGTTATTTTGAAGAAAAATATACAAAAAAGTGCTTGCTTTATAAGGGGGCTAAGCTACGTTGCCTCTATTGTCCTGATTAACAATTCTTTGGTTTGAACTCCTTTTGCTCCAATAAAAACTAAGGAGAATTGAAAGCTGAATTTGATGGCACACACTTGTGACCCCGGCACACAGGGGGCAGGGGAAGGAAAATCACAAATTCAAGGACAGCCTAGGGTACATGACATGTGGCTTTCCATCTCCAAAAACTGTTAAGTGCTAAAAGAGAATTCGATGTGAATTCATGGGAGACATGTGAGCTTCTCTGGGACATAGAGTAGCTACTCTCATTTCATTTGGGGTCTTAGTCTTTAACTCTGCAGACGTGGCAAGCAGGATTGTGAAACATTATCCACATTCCTCCCCTCCCTCACCTTGGATGGCCCAGCTGCCCCGTTCCAATGTGCTGAGGGTCACAATTTCCATCTGCAGGGTTGAACCAGGTCCTCCAGCTTTCATGAAGTTGCCTATAGGATGGCTTGTCTGTTACTAAGAGACAACCTGGGAAACTTTGCTGTTCTCAGAGTTCTTAAGTGTTACATTATTAGAATAAACTTTGGATTTCAGGACAGCACAGCAAATAGACATTGGATTTGAAATGGAGTCAGTTGTCCCAACCTCTGCTCTGGTCAACAAAATCAGCTCTATGGTACAATTCAGTCCCCACACATGGCTCTTCTTCACTGGTGTCACACCCATTGGGATGCAGAGACCACATAAATGAAAATTTACTGACTGCCTAGAAATGTCTTCTGTGCTCAACTTGACTGCCGCTCAGTCTGTCCACTGAAGCTCTGTTTTGTGCTCAGTTATATGGACATGTTTCATTAGTTCAAGGTTTACAGTAATAATACTCTGTGGAAAGTCTGGTGGGAAACAAACCCATTGAGGGACCAATGACCCTGTCTATCAGAGAGAGGCTGTAGCTGCCCAACCCCTCATTTTGCTTCACTGCACAACTAGTCAGGCTTCTGCAGGTGCTGAACCCAGAGAGACATTGTCCTAAACCTGCTGTTCTGGAAGGTTGGAGGAACAGCCAGGAAAATTGCACTCTTGTTCAGCTTGGGGGTTAATAATGACTGTTCGTTTTTTTTTTTTT
>PVHP010019469.1:0-31824 GCA_004024765.1 Zapus hudsonius
ATGTTGCATGGACTTAATGTGCACACACTTCATACACACAGAAAAGAGACAGAGAGGAATAGAGGAACATGTCCTATCTATGAAAGTCACAACCTGAGAGTATGGCATCGGAACCTGTCTTCTAGCATCTAACAAAAATTAGTGGATTTTCAGATTTAATCATATTACAAATTATAAGCAGTGTCTTTATTTATACATGCTTCTTTGTGCCAAACACTCAGTAGGCTCTCAGAAAATTTACTCTGAAAAAGAATAGATTTCCAATTAGCATTTGTTACCAACCAGTAACAATCAAAAGTTCTATTTCTTTAGCAATAAGTGGAGATTGTCCAATTTTATCAAGAGATATTGGATGAGTATTATTGGATGAGTATTATCACAATCATTGTGCACTTTTAAGAGCTTAACATTTGTATGTAATGAAAATATCTTCTTGATATGTTGAATCATTCTAATAAAAGTTTCATTACTTTATAAGAAATGAATAAGAATGTAAGGATGAATATTAAAAAAATTCTTTCAGGTCGATAAATAAAGCCTCCAAAAACATTTGAGAAAAATTTTACTAAGCATTTTTCTGTATGTGCTCATAAGACATTTTAAATGAAAATTAAATGTGTGTGCATCTGGGTGGCAGGTATGTACAATTGTTTATGTAAGAAGTAAAGACCAATAGTAAAGATATTTTTCTGCTTTGTAAAAACTTATGGTATTAAATTTATAGTTAATTCATAGACACATGAAACTTAGGTTCTTTCCTCTGCATCTTTCTCTTCTTAAAAGCCAGGAAGCCTGTTAAAGTACTATGTCAGGAGAATAGGTGATCACAGAAAAAAATCCAGTAACTAACCACTTTGCCTAGCAAGAAACCTGTTGTAAGGTAAAGATTTAAGAGAATGAATTGGTAGGACAGTTAGTTAATTTAATTTGAGCTGCCTGGACAATGAGAGTTTGACATATAAGTATTAATACAGTCAAAATAATCATTTTCAGAAAAAAAGAGTGCATTGTGTATGTATCATAAAACTCTGATCTTTTAGAGCCATATACTTTAGAGCTAAAAAGTTTAGGTATAACTGCCTTTTAAAACAATTACTGGCCATATCTGTAAAAATACAGTTATTTTCCATAAGAGTTTGGTCTTTCCCAAGTTTTTTTTCTTTTAAATACACATGTGCTTACACACATATTCAATGAATGATTGCAGATAAAGAAATAACACTGAAACCTCAAGAGGACTTTCCTTCCAACCCAAGGCAATAAAGCCCCTGCACACATGGCAGCTGTTCCCAGCTGCCATGTGACTTCTTCCCTTTTGATTCAGCATTCAATAAATGACAGAAACTTTAACCTTTATTTAGCAGGAGAAGCCATTAATCTGTCTTCAGACTTTCCCCTACCTCCCACAGAAAAAAGAATTTGCTCTTTAAAAGTTTGTTTGGAAAGGAAACTAAATTCTGTGTTTCCTCTACAGATGGTTGACCTCTTTCAGTTGGTGACTGCATTACTCATTTAAACAATTATACAGGTCAATATCATGTAATCTAAATTATTTAGTCTCAGTGTTTTTCAGACACTGCTGACAGTTGGAGAGGTTCCAGCTGTTGCTTGTACCTGGATTTGAACTTCACACTATGATAACAGAATTTTAGTCTGGATTCCAGAGACCATCCAATGGTGGTCCCGACAGTCTAACACTTTCTCTTGAGGAAGTCAGCACTTAAGTATTAATAAATGTGAACATTATCTGAAAGTAATAAATCATTATGGATATATTTAAAATTCATGTGATTTTGAAAGCCTCAGTCCTACCTGTTTGGGCTCTCCTTTGTAGTCTAACTTCAAATCACCTTTCTTTTTTGTTTGTCTCCCACAGGGAGCAATTCAAATCTACCAAATAGACTAGCAAAATATTATGATAACCTTTTCCATCCTAATTTGTACTGAAGGCTGAGTGTGTACTAGGATCAACATTAATTACGGTATAACATTTCAGTAGTTTGGTTCATGGAAATGTCAGGGAGTAAGCTGAGGGGGACCTAGGGTCTTGGAAGCATTGGCAGGGTGGAGGGGGGAACAGCAAAGGAACTTAGCCTCACAAGATAATGAGGATTTACAAACAAAAAAAAAATTAGGACTGGGGTGTGTCTGAAATTAATCCCAGACTAAGGTGATAACCCCAAGAAAAAAGAATAAAAGTTGGGTCTCTCAAGATTAAAGGCATAATGTAACATGATATTTAGGTCTTTTGACCATCTTTGAATCATTTTAAAATTAGTCATATTTAGGATCTAGCAGTTAACATAACATGTTAAACGATTCTTGGTAATAAGGGGATCCAGTTTGCTCAAGTTAACATATCAGTCTGAATTAATGAATTTTAAATTCAGATTTCTTTTGCAGCTTGAATTCAGACTAATTACAGGTTTTAAACTGTCACTAGTCGGAGCTCAGCCAAGGCGTATTTCCTCCCTTCTTTACTTGCACCCTGAGAATTCATGAATCAATTTTTTTCTGGGTCATGACTTTGCCCCACCAGGAGCAGATAAAACCCTTCAGTGAGAAGAAAAAGTGGTGGCAGGGATCCCAGTCAGTCACAGCACACAAAATGCAAAGAAGCAAATGACAGAGGGAATTTCCTTGCTCTGATGGAAAAAAAGCTGAAAGACCACATATGTAATTGAAACAGTAATGAATTTAGTAAATATCTTTATGCACAGCAGTATCTGCTATTATCCTTTTAATTTAGAATGGCTGAAGATTTTAGGTGAGGGACTGTTTTGCAAACTTCTACCTTAGTACGAATCTCTTGTGGGGTCAGAATCCTGTTCAGTGGTGGGTGATAAATTAAGTCCTTTAAGTCATCAGCATCCCTTCTTTTATTTCACTGAAACTCAAAATTAAACACACATTAGTAATAGGAGCTTTTTAAAAAGTTGGACACAGTGAAATTGTTTTAAAATCAAATTACTTTCTAAGTTTACATCGCTCTGCATCTTTAAACAAACATTCTTTTCAAAGATGAATGAGAATAATCTGAAATTATTTAGATAATAATAGATTCAGTTATATTGTCAACAGCCACATTCCATTTTGTATTTACTATTAAAAAATATCTAGCCTATCATTCTGGCTCACCATCGCTTATTATAAAAATTAAATATCCATAAAGTAATACATGTTAACAAAAATATTCAACAAACCGCTCACTCAATGGAAAATCTCCCAAAATGTCAGAAACCAAATGTTAACCATTAGAGTTCCATTTAAGGAACCACACATTATTTAAATGAACTGATAGCTTAATTTTTGTGCTGTGTCTCTTTTAACCTTAAATGACCACCTACACTACTATGGGCATTTGTCTTTCAGGTATTTTAAGGTAGAAAAATGGAATGCTTTTTTTTTTCAGATTCTATGTGAAATATTGTTTTAAAGTTTATAAGTTTGTTACAGTGCATATTTAACTAGTAATAGTCCATTCTATTATATGATCATTATATAATCCATATTTTCTAGTGAGCTCATTTATAAATATAAATAATTTTCAGTAAGTGCTTCCAGTAATCATTTTATTGACATATTATATACCAATTTCATATCCTAAAGAACATTAACAATAGTGGCAGTAAAGATAAGGTATATTCACCTCCTCTCCTCTGCCTTTTCTATTTGTTTTTTAGATAGCAAAGTTGTGGTAAGTTTCACACTAGGACTGCTAAGATTCTTTCCATCTTTCATGGCATGGGGGGTTGGGGATTGCAGATCAAAGAAATTAAAACTCCCAGGAAATTCCTAAATGCTATTTTAGATTTTAATCACTTTATTAGATTTCTTGCTTGAGTAATTTGTGCAGAAAACATTTTATCTATTTTGTTTTCCTCTGATTACCGAACTGTGTTAGACACAAAAGTCGACTTGAAACTGGCTTACAGTTTAAAGACAGGTTTAATAACAGGTGAACACTGGAAAATATGCAAACAAAATGGCAGACATGAATGACTTCATTTAAGGCATAATTGCTTCTCATCAACCCAAGAAATCATGCAGAAACAGGCTGTTTTACCCAGCCAGGAAGAGCCGGAGAAATCACTCAGGCAGAGACACTGAAGGAAGGTCCATTCCTGGATCTCATCCAGCCAGCCAATCCACACACAGATCCAAGCGAAAGACAATGGTTCTTAGAACCACAGTTCATCATAACAGATAATTACACAGCTAGGAAGACAATAAGGTTTCTTGGCCTGTGACTATATAGACTAATTACTGGTTATGGAGCTCTGCCTGTAAGGCATATAGCCCAGCTCCTGCAATGCCTTCTTATTATGTGGGCACTGGTATAATTTGGGTGGACAAGAGATTTAATGTCTAGTGAGTTCCATATGGTGTTTTTTATGTTCTGTGGATTATTTCCCCCCCAGAAGACATATAGCCTTATTCCAAATGACACCTTTTTTACACCTTAAAGGAGGTTTTAAAGAAATAATCTTGCTCAGTATTCAAAAAAGTTGCTGATTGGTATAAAATATCAACAAAAACAAAATGTAAGAAGAATATAACTATGTAACTATACAGTCTGGCAGTATGCATTTCAAAATATTAAAATGAAGATAAAGGATTATATTTTGTTAAAGCGAATAAGAATATCCATGAATTTGTTTAATAAGGTAAGCAAAATCTAAAGTTAACAGACATTTGTTTCAAAAAATGTATGCAGAATGAATGACACCTTTGGTTTGACCATGATTGGTTTTGTTTTATCTTTTACTTGAACAGGGTCTATCATGATTGCACTTTGTGATTATCATTAAGATGAAACATGCCTGCTTTGAAGATATATTTACTTACCAGACAGAGTTTCTGACAAGACAGTAAGGGGTTAGAGACACTCTAGAACAGTGCCCCAACTCAGTAGTAACAAATTATATCTCTTCAATTTGTGTAGCTACAAACACCAGCCAATTAACTTGAAGTTGAGTTTTGACTCAAACCCGTGACCCTTCAAGACACAGATCCCTGTTCGGCATCTGGTGTCATTGAACCAAATCAGGGTAAAAATAATTCTCTGTCATGGTTTTCCTGTGTGTGGTGCTGCTTTTCCCTTGCTTTTAAAAATAATTAATGCTTTTAAGATCTACAGAGGCCTTTAGGATTCCCAAAGCTTTCTGCATGATATTTGTATGTTTTCCTCTTATTGGGAGGAGAAAAGAGCTGGAAACAATCATTTTTATTGAATCAAGTTTGCAGTTCATTACAGGCTTTTGGCTCCCATGAGCAGGGACTGACCATGACATCATGCGCCCCGAGGGTGTGCTAGAAAAGAGAAAGGAGACAAATCAGCCAAAATAAAAGAGTCTTCCTGACTTGAATTGAAAAATGTGCTTGTTTTTTGTTAAACACCACAAATTTGTAGGCCGATTGGGGAGTGGAATTCCATTCTAAGCATATGCTACCTCTGAGGCACAAACCCTCAATTAAAGAAATACACTCAGAATGGACACTTTAATCCCCAAGAATTGTTCCGATAAAGCAATAATTTCTCAGCCATGACTTCTATTTTGAAGTTAGTTTATGAATCCTATTAGTAGATAGAACTGAACGTGCATTACCCAAATAAATTACATTTCATCTGATTTTATATAGTGAATTAATTAAAATAAATTCCAGTGGAAAGAAAGAAGCTAGATTTCCTGGAATAAAGTGAGCTACGGGTAGAAATAGGCAAAAAAAATGAGCTTCTTGAGCAGAGCCAATTTGTTCTTTGTGTTCTGAGTTTTTCTGGTTTTTCAAGGATTCAACAGTATTTTGCTACTGAGAATGTCTAGTATATAAGAATCCAAATGAAATACATACTTAGGTATAGTAAATAATTTTATGAGAGAGGTTAAAGCAGTGTTATGTGGTATACAAGTTCCAAAAGAGCTTCATAGACTGCTTGCATTTTGGTAGCCACTAAATCCCCATTTAATTTTTATCTCATAAAGTGTCTGCTTCGTATTGAGAATCAAGGGAACTCACTATTTATTCATGGTTGAATTTACAGAAGAAAATAAAAGCAAAACGAAGCCCAACAAGGCCAATCACTACTGCTGAGGTGGTATCTTAATGTCTTCTCTTGTTATATGAGTATCTTTTCAAAGTACACAGATCTTAAATATAGTAACTAGAAAGTTGATACGGGTTAGATTTCAGATGATAAACATTACCAAACGGTGTCATATTAAAATGTAAAAACTACGTATGCGTGCCACAGCCACTGCCTGCTCTGAGTTTGGTTGTATGAATGTTTTTCTGACTTCTAAATCACACATTTACTAAAATGAGCTCTGCTAGATATCAGTTTGCTCACAGGCACAATGTGTCTCAGTCAGATTCATCAAACAGATAGCTGAACTATACTTTGACTTTTGACATCCACAATCTGACTTCAATATTTCTCCACACAAAGAGACTCCTGACTCTGTACTGTTTTAGTATGATGGAGAGCTTTTCAGCTGCCGACAGTTCTGAACATAATAAGTGTATTCATCAGCATTGGGGGATGTGTATGCCCATGTCTTATTTTACAGCTACTGGCTACAAAATGCCACCCAGCACACCTGCAGCACTGCCTAGTGTCTGCAGAGCTGTAAAACCACTGTGAAAAAATATTATTATAAAGTTGTCTGTAGATCATCATTTTTGTTCTAAACAACCTTTTAATTGACTACCCTCTAATTTCTCTTTGACTGGAAACACTTGTAGACACATATTTTAATTGAAGCGGCTCTGTTTGACTCCACTGATCATCTGGGTTGTCATTGTCATCATTGCACAATAATTTAATGTCATAGACAATGGCGTCCAATGGGGGAAAGCCCTAAAAGCTGCCAATCCCAAATGATCTGAATGTCCCCGCACAGGAGTCTAGTGGGCTTGATTTGTTTGTGCCAACATTATTCCTCATGTTCGCTGTCTAACTGGGGCACTGCTCTCTTGTTCTTGCCCCTTTCTAAGCCCTCAGTTAACATATGCTGAGCTTTTTTAATCAGTATGTTTTCTCTACTATAGTTAGTAAAATGGTTGCAACTTAAGCATTTTCAACCAAAGTAAGGAAAGGAATTCGATGCAGATGCTCACCACACTTTGATCTAAACATTTCATCATATGCTCCTTTTTATTAGTTCTTGTTTTAAAAAAAAACAAAAAACTCATTTTGTTTGCTGCTAGCAGAGAAGAGTTGGGCCACAGGTACAATTTACCATTTGCTTTAGATTTGCATTTAATAATATTACAGAGAGATAACTAATGTTAATAAAAACTCACTTGTGAGGCTACTCCAAAGATGGTCATATATGTCTTCTTGGGAGGAGAAGAGTTTTATTATATAGCTAATTAAAAGTTTCTAAAGATGCTGTGGATTTTTTTGTGCAAATTAAAATTAATTAGAGTTATTAAGGAGCCATGAAAAGAAGGATTTGAGAAATAGTGAGAAATATTATTTAAACCCTAATGGAATTCAGTGAAACCCACAGGTCTATTACAGGCCCCTGGTTTGCCAGGATCACTGCGGGGAATCTAACATTAATAAGCACACTGGTAATTAAATCATTTGTTACTTTGTCTGCAATGTTGTAATGTTTCACTGATACTCTGTCAGAGCTCTTTGTGCAGATCAGAGCTAATCAAAGGTAATCAATTTTCAGCATTTGAGAAATCTGTAAATGATTATACATTCATCAGATCATTTAGTGGAGTGCAAGGAAAGTGCAATGCAATTAATCTTCCTGCATGAGGAGGAATTACCACCACAGAATTCAACAGTTATAATTAATTTCATTGTCTTGCTGTGAATTTTGATTGCTTTTCTTTGGACTGTATAGTACAAATGATGATTCATTGCAAAGTATTTGCAAAGCAAACACACCAGTGTGCTATGCAAATTAAAGTAGCTGGATAACAGATAGGTTTCAAACTTCCTATTTACTCAGGGTTGTTGAGTACTAATTTGCCAAATAATAATTGCTTGTTAACTTTATACACTCTTCCCTTGAATATCAAGATTGGTAACTAACATAAATAGAAAGCACGTGCTATTATGTATCCTATGGTATGTATACAAAATACTAGTTAGTGCTTAAACTTGTTCATTTTACCAAATGCTATAAGCATTAAAGATGGTTAATTACCTCCTGAAATCAATTGCTATTGATTTTACTTGCACAAAATGGATAACAGAGATATAGTATGCATATAGATTTGCTTACACGTGTGTTGTAATTTTATTATTGTAAATACAAACCTTTAGAAGATTGCCATTTCAATATTTGATACTATGCATTTATTTGATATTTAAAATATTACTATTATTTAAAAACACGATTTTCAGTATATGGGAGAGTAGTATTAATTCTTCATTATTTGGATTTTCTATGTAATTCTCTCAGTTCCTTAATATTTCATAATTCCTAACTAGGCCTATGGGAACAAGAACAACAACAAAAACTGGTCAAGAAATGACCAACCAAGATTAATTTTACATTTTGTGATTTCATATTAAATAAAAATAATTTTCAAAATTAAGTTAAGGTTAATGTCAGAATGGAAATAATGCATATGTTTAATATTTGCTTTTTCTGATAAAAAGGTAAAGCATGATTTTGCTCTTCCTTAAGTCATTGTGAAACCTAGTTCTATATTATTTTTCCCAAATTAAATTTCTCTAAGTGTAAAACAACTATAACTCTATCCATACATTTTTGATCCAAGAACACAAAATCTCATTTTAATATTTTTTAAATCAATAATTTGAGCTATATATTTAATCCAAATACAGAATCAAAATTACATGTTATGTTTTTCTCAAATATATTATATGTGTGATGCTACTGAGGCCTTTGTTGAATTCACATTGAGGAACAAGTAAGTCTTTCCTCAGGTCCTTTGCAACCCTGTAAATGAGTTTAAATTACTTTAAACTATTATGTGATAAACTAGAATAGCAGTTACTATAAGTTTTTTTTTATTCTGGCAAACATAAGCATACAACAACTACATTAAAATTCAAAAGAGTTAGCTAAATTAACACCTTCCAATAGATATAAAATTATAAGTCAAGGTATCTTCATTTAAAATTCGTGGTAAGGGTAAATAATGCAAGAACATAGACTCAAATATTTCTTAAACATAAAAGTGAGTTTTTATTTACGAGAATAATTTAAACTCCTTGGAAATACAAAAATATAGACAAATAACAAATGAAGCCCTAATCACTCTATTGCTATCAAAATCATTACAACTGTGTGAAAACCCTTCACAACATCAAATCTGTCATAGTTTAAAATGTCTGATAGAAAGATCTAGTTAATGCCTAATTAAAGATACAGATAAAAGACAAACAGTAAGGAAAACAAATAATAAAGGTGCACACAATTCTTTTTCCTTAACTTTCAATGTATCTACAGTGTCTATTTTTATAGGAACTCTTTATTCTTAATTTGTTGTCTTTGCTAACACCTTCTGTTATAATGAATTTCTAGCTCTGCCAGGATCACAGCCTTCCTATTTTACAATTCTTTCTGGTTTTCCTGTTTGGTACACCATGTAGATTTCCAGGATTGTAGATGATTTATACTATATGTTGAATATAATTCAATCCATCTTTCATTATTTGAACTGATAAGCACAAACAATTCACTTAAAATTAGCCTTTTCAGTTGATGCATTCCATCACTGTTTTAAGGCTAAATCAGCAGGTTTTCATTAATTTATTTACACTAAATTTGCTGGACTTGTTATTTGGTAGTCTCTTTGAGTTAAAGGAGGAAATAAAGATACAACCACAATAAAGAAAAGATGAAAGAAACATGTCATCTAGCATGTTTGGATGAAAACCAGTAGCTTTGGAATAAAGAAGATTTGGTTTAAATCCTGGTTCAGCTTTCGTGTGGTGTATTTTTAATATATATATTTCATATGTGTTCATATATATACATACATGTATATATATGAATGAAACTTACTAAGTTTCTTCCATACAATGGGAATCAAATCTACTTTAGAGGAAATTGTTTACTGAAATTGCAGTATCTCTGGCACATAGTAGGTTCTCTAAAAATGAAAGTAATTCCTGGGACACACAGAGTGAAAACAAGGACATGAATAAGATGGTGGCAGAATTAATGGGAGAAAGCCATAATTTTAAGGGGTTTACATGTTGATATAAATCAAGTTTTTTCTTCTCATTATATTGGCTTCTGTTACAAGTATCAGGTAAACAAAAATCCAGTATTACTGATGAAAAAGTTAAAAAAAAACACTAAACCACATGTTTGAGTTGGGAATATGTACAGAGTTTTCCATTTACTATTTTGAAAAGTTTAGAAAAAAAATTGATTGATTTGAATTACTCCAGGCTTCTGTGTCTGCATTTTGATTAACTTAACTTTTCCTAGATCTTGTTATTTCATTTTCTATGGGGCTCTTGAATTATTACCTTCATTTGCATTGGGACCAAGAAGTAAAACTATTTCAGTACATTCTAATGGCTTGCTTCAATTGTTTAACAATGATTAAGAAAATTAATTTTTAGATTTATCTTTAAAATAGTAATGATTACCTTGATATGACCAAAGAGTACCAAACAGGAGAAATTGTTTAGAAGATCAGGAGCCAATATGAAAAACTCAGTCATAGGTATTAACTTACACTCTCCAGTTATTAAAATGCAATCAATTTATAAATAAATATTCTTCTGGAAAGATAAATACCATACTAGAGATTGTCCATCTTTACTGCTAGGTCTCGTCTGTGTCGTTGTAACCTTTTTATAGCTGGAAAATCAATAAAAAACCTTGTAACTGAAAAATGAAGCCAGAACTAATTTTGTAAAAATCCACACATATATACATATTTTACTTAATTTTAAGAATTCAAATTCAAGATTAACGTCCTGTCACTTAAGTTGAAAGTTTGTTGTTTTCCCCTGTGCAAAACATAAAGAAACTTTCTATAACTCAGTAAATGTCATTATTTAAAAATTGTGTTTCTTGACTACCTGATTACACTGGTCGTTTCCATCATTTATGTACTAAGCAATAACTTTTTTTTTCATTTTCAAATCCGGAAAGAATAATTTTGTTTTGCTGGACATTCAAGTGAATTGGAGGAACACCCAAGTATAGTAATTAATGAAATATAATTGGGATGCTAGATATGTATATTTTGGTAGATTCTGGAAGTGCTATACTGTGTTTTTCAAAGCACTAGTATACTTGATACAAGATGGAGAGCGGTATAAATAATCTATCTGACTTAAAGTACATGAAAAAAGAAAAAAAGCTTGATAGGTTTTTGCACCATCATAATTTATGTGAAACATGCAAAACAACATGCATTCATAACACCTTTCCTGTCTGGCTTCATCTGTATTCATTTGTTGTCAAAACAGGTTTCCATATTTAACTTCTTTTTTGATTATGCCTTTTCCTTTATTTCATGGAATGATATGTTATTATCTCTGAAGTGTAGATTTCTGCCAACTTCTATGCACTTCAGTGTTAAGAGTATGGCCCACAACTCTGGGAATCTTTGTTGGAGCTGTAGAAATAAAATGAATAGTATAAAAGCTTGATGGCATCTGTGGATAGGAAACTCATTAAAGGCCCCAGCCCTCTGTTTTATTTCTAACCACATTTTCCCTGTGGGATTTCAATGTCTTGCAGAAGGAAACCAGCAGGACTCATTACTTACAAAACAATGTTTAGAGTCCTTTCGTGGTGCTGGAATGCTTCTGCCAGTCAGGTAAAGATCCTAGGCCTTTATCCTTCTGGAGACAATGCAGCCAGCTCACATACTGCTTGGAAAAGTCATGCCTCTGAATGTAACTGCAGGTGTTGCTACCAAAGGCTGTTGGTTGGTACCCTCCTATGCCATGTACAATGGGATAATAGAAAATTCACTTGGGAATTCAAACAAAGTCTTAGAGAAATGGGAATAATAGGAACACAATTTTGAGACTTCCTTAGTTTTTCCCACGAACTATGGACCATGACTAATACCCTCAGGGCAAAAAACATCCCTTTGCCTTTAAGGGGATGTATACAATTCAGTGTTTCAAATAAGTAAGTTTCATGACCTCACCAATTTTGTGGCTTCCATTCATTTACTAGAAAATAAATTTGAGGAAGAAAAAAAAGCCATGTTGTGGGCTAGAACGTTAAGACACTCTAATAAAAGATCAATGCATTTGAATATAAAGCACAACAAATCTTTTTTCCCTCCTCTACAAGAAATCATTCCTTTAACTGGATTCACTAAATAAATAAGTCTAGTTCTAATTGAAGTGCCTGTCTCTCTTTGGCAATGTGGCTGGTGGCATTTTGGAAATATTCTTAGGACTTGCAAAATTCCTGCACGAATAATAAGGACCTTGCCATTGTGGAATCAAAGGGATCCAATCACTTGGTGTAGTACTATAGGCTTGTCAAGTGGAATAGCTCTTACAGATTTGCTGAATAACTCATCCATAATGGCTGAAAATTTCAGCCATTTTGTTAAAACATCCAAGGCAGAAGAGATTAGTGCGCACTATAGAATAGCATATGTATAATCACGAAGAAGTTTAGAACGCGTCTGCACAGTGAAGTACCATTTAAACATCCAAAGCTCTAGTCATTGCGTTGTGGAAAACAATGTGAGCTATCTAAGAAATGAAGTGTGACTTGTCCCCTGCTAGCTGATGAGACTTCAATAGCATTTAAGCTTGATAAAATGCATTTCTAAACAATGCTGCTGTCTTTATGTTTTATCTTTACAGATAAGGAGGTCATGTAGAATTCGACTGGAAGAAATTGAAAAATGATTAAGTATGGCAACTATGGAGGAGAAGTTAAACATTGCAGAAGTGTTAGCCTAGTTGTTGAAGAATTAATGCCAATTAGATTCCTATTAATAGTATTAGGCAAACTGACAACAAACTTCCAGGTTCCTAACATGAGAAGGAATTAATTTTTTTAGACACATTTTTTTTGACAAGGAAGACATGTATGCTATTTGTCAATGGATACTTTTTTGATTTGCAGACCTAGGGATTTATTTTCACAATTTTATCTTAACTCTGACAATACAATCAGGAAATAAATTCACATTTTGAAAGCTTGTCCCTCAAGTGTGGCATACTTTGCAGAAGTTACCATAAAAGACAAATGTCAAACTCACCTCTCATCTTCTATGCAGGAAAATTTCAAGGATATTATACATATAATCTTCAGCTTGAATTCAAACTGATCTGTTTGCTATTTTATTTAGACAATAAAATTTTTTCAGCAGGAAAGATTTTTAAATAGGAAAATGTAAACAATGGCTTCATCTTTATCTGAATGAAATGAAGATGAAATGGAATAAGAGCACATGGATATTATGAGCAGAGCAAATGCAACAGAAGGGTAATTTCTTTCAACATATAAATTGTAAGATAGTAGACAGAATTTGTAATCTCACTATGATCAATGCATCTGTAGTAGGTTAGATAAAACCCACTTGGCTTCTCTTTTCCAGGAATTTCAGGAGACCACACACATGCAACATAGAAAATGGAGTCAGAAAGGCTCATTACCTCAACAGTATCTTATACTTTTAACTATTTATGTAGCTATTTCCAGACATCATGCAACAGTCAGCAGGAATTTAACATTAACCTCTGCGCTATTTAAATCACACTTCTACATTCTCCAAAACAAAGTTACTAACATAGAAAGGATTGGAAAATTCCTGTTAGTAGCGCAACAAAATATCTAGGGGAAAATAAGATCAACTGATCAATCCATCTAATGAGCCATTAAATTGAGGTCATTGTCATGGTTCGATCCAGGTGTCCCCCACAAACAAATGAATGTGTTCTGAATGCTCCAGTTTACGGCAGTTTGGGAATTAGAACCTCACTGGAGCTGTGTTGTTGGGGGTGGGTTTATGGGAATTATCAGCCAGCTTCCCCTTGCCAGTGTTTGGCACATCTTCCTGCCACTATTTGCAGTGCTGTGATGGAGGTGATGTCCACCCTCTGCTCATGGCATCGTTTTCCTTGCTAGGATGGAGTCTCCCCTCAAGTCCGTAAGCCAAATAAACCCATTCCCCCACAAGCCACTTTTGTTTGGGTTCTTTCTGCGCAGCAGCTAGAAAGCTGACTACAACAGTGAGCGGAAGAGGGGGCGGAAAGATTGTGAGAGCCGTGGTGGGGGAGACGGTCCAGAGGTGTAGCACCCATCAGTAACAACTGACTTGGGCCAGGAAGACCAGGATGAGTACTAAGATATACAGGATCCCTTGCCACAAGGACTAATACAGACAGCCCACGGAGGAGGATATACAACTGATCAGGGATGGGGAGGGGGGGAATTGGGGAAGTCGGGATAACAACGCATTGTTTGCCCACTAAATAATTTAACTCATTATGGATAATAAATATTAAACTTAAAAAAAAGTTGCTTACATTTGTTTCACTAAAATCAATAAATATGCTTTATGATTAAATTAAGTCACTAAAAAGTAAAAGATGTCCACATCATATTGAAATCTTTACCCACTTTTTAACTCTGCTTAGGACTTAGAGGACACGAATAGGGAACATCACTTCTTTCATCTTTACGACCAATTAAAAAGTGAATGATATTAGATATAGTACAGCAAAGCCCAAATGTCATTATCATTGTTGGTAAATGGTGGAAAATACATGCAAACTTCCCTTAGCAGGAATGAGAGCTGGACTAGCAAAAGTGGACCTGGAGACAGGCCATGGCAGTAGGTCTGAAGACCAGTGATGCTGACCAGTCTTTCTCCTGAGCACACCTTGCAGACATTGCTCCTTCCCCCAACCCCCACTCCGAGAGTTTAGGCTTCAAGGATCCCTTTAGATGATGGTTTCCCGGGAAATGGAGAATTATTTCCTTTCCTCTAAGGTAATGAGAACATTAGGGAATCAATATGGCATGACAACTGTTACCTGAATCTTTTGGTGACTGACATTGAGTAGTCTAGTACGCTTTGTGTACTTTTACTCCAACTTTACTAATACCTACTTTCACCTGCTTTTCTTTCTCTCTGTGTACTTTTTACATTTGCCTCATTTATTTTATTATATAGCTATTAGGGACTAAATAAGGCTCTATTTTTATTAATCTGTATATAATGTCCCATCTCTCACCTCATGGTATTATAAAGGAATGTCTGAGCCAGGTGCTACATTTGAAAGGTGTGTGACTTTAATGAGATCAAAGAATTATCTTTTGAAGGGGCTACAGATTACGTTTCAAATTAAATTGTCTTAAATCAAAATATGCCTCCTTGCCATTCTTATATTCTAACAAGTTCTTCTCAGTTTCTTTTCTCTCTTTTGCACCATTGGACAAATCAGTTGCTATTGATAGTACATTTATTTAAGAGGTACATAAATCCCCATGACTCTATCATCCCCTAGGGAATTTGATTTGGTTAAATTTGTGAAGGGCAGTTTACAAACTGACATTAAGTAAAGCAGATTATGTTTTTTCACACTTATAGAACCTGTTCTTGCTATTCAAAAGCTGCCCCCAGATTAGCATCATCAGAAATACAGAAGGCTGTGAAGAGGACAATCCAGAGTCATGGGTACTATTTCAGCCTATCTGAACCAGGACCTGCTCACAGGTGACCATTCCCTCCTTATCTCTGGGCACATTAATTTTGGTAAGTGCTGGTTTAGTACTTATTATCACCTTTTAAGAGAGTCTTGTTGCACAAACTTTTTTTGGCATTGTGGAATGGGAGGGTGGTGAGGATTTATTGTGTTCTCATGTTTACTTGGAGTATCTTACTTCAGGAGTTGGGATTGTGTGGAGGTGGGCAGTACTGTAGTCTGTGGTCTTGACTGACCCCGGTATATTGCTAAAACTACATATAATATTCACTCAGACTTGGTTTTGAATCCAGCCTCTGCCCTTCCCTTTGTTGTGAGAATGTTACATTCCTGGACCTCCCCTAGCCTTATATTCTTGTTTCTGAAATAAAAAAAAATAATAATGGTAAACCTCTGAATTTGTTGCATTAAGAACTACATGGTAAGTGGATAACATAGAGTAAGAAACCAGTATATTTTCTACAAGTGAAATATGTCTTTGTTATACGTCCCATATTTAATGAACATCAAGACTCTATACTAACTAATGTGAAAGAATGTGGGGAGAGATTTTGTTCATCTTTCATGAGTCCATGACGATGATCCAGTGATTCCCTTAGTTTGCTCTGGCGTGGCTCTAAGTCAAATAGCTCTTGTGTGTTTAACATTGAACATTTTCACAGCTAAATGTTTGGGAATTTAGACTTTCTCATCTGCTTATGGCTGACAAGCAGGCACCATGAAGTTATGTGAGCTGCCCACGTCCATTCTGTTTGTGAGATTTCCAAAGGAAGTTCTAACCCTGTGCTCTTTCTGAATTACACATACTAACAACAATGTTAGGCATGGAGTTGAAAAACTCTGGTCACATTCTTTCACTGGTTGTGGCAATAATCTAATATAAATAATCTAATTTTTTAGGTGGGTACACTTCAAAGTCTGTGATGACACTGAAATTAAGTGGCACACGTAGCAGAAGCTATGTTTTTTACCTTGACCTCATTTTTCCAGTTAAAAGTCACACACTTGGGTCATGAGAACCCGGCTGAAGACTGGGCTATCCATGGTCCCCTACCACAAAGACTGATCCAGACGTCCCACGGAGGAGGATATCCAGCTGACTGGGGATGGAGGGGGGGCAACGAGGAATTGGGGATAACAACTCATGGTTGGCCCATTAAACCATGTAACTCTTTATGGACAATAAAGAAAAAAAAAAAAGAAAAAGAAAAAAAAAGTCACAACCTGTGCATCTGCAGCAACATCTGCTTGGCACTTCCTGTTCCCTCTGGTCTTGGGAAACACCAAGAACTCACCTCACAAACTCACTTCCAAGAACATTGGGTCAACAATCAATGGCATAGGGCAGAGAGTAAATAGAACCAACTTCTCCCTTGTCTTTCTTCTCTGATCTGACAGAGGTGGTAAATGATGACTACTTCTCCGTTGACAAGAAAAATGAAAGTGAACTCAAGTTATCTTATTTAATTTTATTAACGACATCCTTTTGTGAATTCTAATATATCATATCTTAAATTTTTTAAAACTATATTCATGGTGATAGTATTTTAAAGAAAAATTAAAAAATCAGAATACCTTTGTTGCTAATTCATTCATTCATTCATTCTTAAATGTGTTATGTCCTTTCTTAGGTGGAGGACTTTAGCATGGACCCTGAGGACCCGAGAGCACAGGGGACAGGCTAGAGGCTCTTCTCATGGACCTAAGACTGTTTGCAAATGACAAATTAAATGACACAGAACAGTGAAGTTAGCAATAAAGATGCTACATATTCTTACCTTCATGAATTAAAAAATGTATAATTTTTATACTTTACTGGGTGAAAATTATTTCAGTAGGTGCATGTTTTCCCTAATCAGATTCTGTATCAAAAACATTGGACCGTGATGATAGCTTAATATTATTTATAACTGTGCCTAAGGTAAAACAATACTAAATATAGAAACTTGAGTTTCTAGGAATATGTCAAATAATGGCTAAAAAATATGGTTTGTAGTACAAAACCCTTATCTATTAATTCATCTACTTATCTGTATTTAAAATATGAAATAAGTTTATTATTGTTTTATATTACTGAATCCATTGCCATGTTTGGAACTCTGAGATTATTACCACTCTATAGAAAAGTAGTGTTATTCCGTGCTAGGAAAAAGTATTCCTAGTTTTATTTCTCATTCAGGACCTTCACATATTCTATTTTAAATATTCCTTTTCCACCGTTTCTGACATTTGGATTCATCATTCACGTCTGTGACATGTTTTCACATTATCATTTAATACCGATGTCAGTACCAAACAGTAATATGGGTGCAAACATCTGTTGTTTACTCTGAAATGATTAGCTTCCATATATAATAATAAAAATTTACCCTGTTGCAATAATGTTTTATATATTTTTTAAGTTACAAATATTTTGGACTCTAGCAACCCCCCTAAAAACTACATGGAAAGTTAGTTGTATATAGTATGACTTTTATCCCCATAATCCTAGTAAATTCTAGCACAAAAGTCAATAATGTACATTCTGAGTGGTGTGTCAGGAGTCTATTAAGTATAGTAGGTTTGCTTGGTGGTGTTTGACTTTAGAAACTCAGAAACCATCCAGTCAAAGTAATAAAAGCACCTGCACCCCTGGCGAGGGAGGTCTTTCATTTTATTCTCCTTTCCCAAATTTGCAAAACATTTCTTTGGTGGTATTTGAGAAAAAGATATAGTTGAGTGATAATACTGATTAACTTTAAGCTGGAGCTGTGACATTGGTAAGAATCACATTTCCTTTAGATGTTGACCTTTATGTTTCTTTTGAAATTCTCTTGAGGGGACTGAGGAAATGGCTCAGGAGTTAGAATTGCTCATTTTCAAAGCCTGCTGGCTGGAGTAAGAGCCTCCCCAGGGGCCACATAAAGCTGGAAGCAAAGTGACACAGGTGTCTGGGATCCCAATTTAGTACCTACAACAATGAGCAAAGTTTGCTTGTGGAGCTTGTTTGATGAGGTACAATAGGCATCTGGGTTTTTTGGGTTCAAGGACAGGATGTGTGTATTGATACAGGTTTAGAATTTGTCAGGTTACCTGAAGTTGCGTTATGGTCAACTTTCTTTTACACACAGATGTCTTGGGAATCGTTTTACCCTTTTGATTTTCTAGTTTTCATTCTCCTCTACTTGCTTATGGATTTGTATATAGGAGCAGAATTGGTGGAAGGCTGCCTCAGGCACCAGGGCCACTTGGACTATAGAAACAGGGAGAGGGAAGTGTCTGTTCTTTTTAGATCCTAGTAGTAGATGTCAGTCAATGATCAACTGATTCAGAAGTATGTAAGCTTAGTGCCTTTGTCTCTTTGGAGGAACTGTGGGTTGTGATTTGCTTTCAAAGACTGGGCCAAAATTCAATTTAGGTTCATTTGTTCTCATTCCCTGTCCTGATGTCTCACTCCCATAGTAGGCTGCATGGGAACACTTCTTGAGAACATGGCTTGAACACAGATTCTCATCTCGGGTTTGAGTGTGAGGATTTATAGATAACACTTGTCAGGAATCAAGCCACCCCAGTAAGTAGACTACTTAAAGTGAAAATGAGAAAAATTCAAGATGGGAATCTGGGGATTATGCTGAGAACCATGAGGGTAAGTCTCATGATTCCCAGGAGGGGGATTTTATGTGTGGAAAAAAAATATTTTCTCTGATAAGGTGGTTTTCTTACCCCCTTTTCTCTTCCTGATAGGATGAAATCCCTGCTGATGCTAAATGTGTAGAACAGAGGCTATCCGAGGACAGCCATGGTGACACTTTTATCAGAGGTGCCCATAGTGTGGAGAAGGAACCCTAGATGACCTCCAAGGGGAAACTGCAGATTCTCTTATTAGGAAAGAATGAAAATCGAATACTTTATATATAGGAAAGCCATGTTATTTTGACACTTTTTTTTCAGTGAGCATTACGTGATGGCATCATTCTCTATAAATGGTCCATATCGCTCTTTTTTAGTTCCTGCATGCTGTTATGTATAAGTATACATACAGTGGTTAAGTAAATACTACATTATTCATTGGTTAACTGTCTCAGTTTTTTAAGAACTTTCTTAGTATGAACAATGCTATTATGATAACTGAGCATGCATATCTCTCTTTGTGGTAATTGATTATCTTCATACAAAATGTCTCCAAGTGGAATTTGTTGGTTAAAGGGCATGCATATTGCATGTTTTGAGCTAAATGTCTCTATATATGAATATTTTATCAAATTTGGATATTATGTGTATTCATTATATAATTTATAATTTCATTCTATCATAATTCAATATCATCTGTATTGTTAGCACCCATTTTTATTTGACAAGAGAAAATGCCATCTAGTCAATTTTTAGTTAAATCAGTTTAATAAAGTAATCTTAAGTTAGTTAATACAAATTATAAGTTTTGACATGTGGAGATTTAACTTTTCTGGTTTGCTTATATATACCTAGTGCCAGTTTTAAGTTTCAGGTGGTCTTATACTGTTGGACAAGCAGTATATATTCTAGGCAGTATATGTAATTCTAAACACCCTGGAAGAAAAAATGGAGGAACCCTACATGAAATGGAGTAGGGAATAACTTCCTGAGTAAATCCCCAGTAGCCTAGGAAGTGCAACAGTCACTTAACCAATGGGACCTGATCAGACTCAAAAGCTTCACAAGAATACCGTACTCAGAGCCAATATACCCCCTTCAAACTGGGAGATGATTTTTGCCAGCTACAACTCAGACAGAAGCCTAATTTACAGAACCTACAGAGAACTCAAAAAAATTAATAACAAAAACTCAAACTGCCCCCTCACAAAGTGGGGCACTGATCTCAACAGAGAATTCACAGAGGAAGAAAAACGCATGGCCTTTACGCACCTGAGAAAGTGCTCAGCATCCTTAAGTATCAGGGAAATGCAAATCAAAACCACAATGAGATTCCACCTTACTCCGGTCAGAATGGCAATCATAAAGAAAACCAACAACAATAATTGCTGATGAGGATGTGGGGAAAAAGGATCCCTCATTCACTGATGGTTCAACTGCTTTGGAAAGCACTGTGGAGGCTCCTAAACAGAATGGACATAGAGCTACCAATGAACCCAGCTATCCCTCTACTAGGCATCTAGCCACAAAATGTCACTTCTCAGGATAGAGACATTTGTGCGACTATGTTTATAGCAGTTCAAGTCATAATAGCCAAGAATTGGAATCAACCAAAATGCCCTTCCATGGAGGAATGGATAACAAAGCTTTGGTATATTTACACGATGGAATTCTATTCAGCTGAAAGGAAAAATGACATATCAAAATTTAGGGAAAAATGGTCTGACTTGGAGCAGATGATACTAAGCGATCTCTCAAAAGAACAGAGAGCCAAACACCGCATATTCTCCCTCATATGTGGCCCTTTACCAGGCTAACCATAAACTCTGAGAAGACCAGTAGAAAGAAGTGAGAGGTTATGAATGAGGGGTAAGAGATGGGGGGAGGGGAATGGTTTAAGCATGAGGCTAAACCAAAATGGGTTCATAATCATAAAATCCTCACACGCATACAGATCTGGCTCCAATTTCACAATGTTCTGGCATCAACAATCTCCTTTGGCATTGATGGGAGTGTTTTTCCCGTGAGTACTCATCTGAGAAGATATGTTGATAGTGTTTTGTTTGTATTTATTTTTGAATCAGGGTTCTATATAAGTCAGGCTAGCCTCAAACTGACTATTTAGCTGACAGTGGTTTTGAAATCCTGATTCTCTTGGCCTTACCTATCTAGTCTTTCATTTCAATGGAACTCTGCTTATATCTTCGGACACGTTGATTTTTTGTCCCCAGAATCCATCCCATCATCTTGAGGTTTCTGGCTGGAAGAATAACCAACTGGTTGGTCCACTAAACAATGTAACTCATTATGGACAATAAAAAAATAATAATAAAAAGAATAACCAACTGTGTACTAATATCCTGCCCCCTGGGTCCATGAATCTCTCTCTTTCTCTCCCTCCTTCAACTTTATAATACTTCTCCCTTAATCTTCCCGAGAAAAGGGGCAAGTCACTAGATTTTCTACAAAGTAGAGCCATTAAGTTTTGAAAGTGCAGCTGAAGAGGAAAAGCTGATTGTGGAGAAGTGCCAGGCCATATGACCTGTGATGGATTTCTGACCCAAAATTCCTGGTAGGAAAAGAAAGAAACAGGTAAACATGAGACATTTTCTTCATCATTGCCCATCACCGATAGCAAGGTGTTGAAGATTGTGAGAAAATGGAACAGAAAAAAATTGGAAACTTGAGGAGGTCCACAAATACAGGAGCAAAATTGCAACTCAGCCGGGACACCCAGCAGGCTGTGGCCAGAGGAAGTAATATATATTACTAGTTCTTGGATTGAACCATTTTGGGTGATGAATAACTTTATGGGGGAAGAATTTGAGCACTGGAGTAAAACCATTAACGCAGAGCGATTGATGGGGAGGCTACTAAAAATAGAATCTAGGTAACCCAGAATTGTGTATATTTGTCTACCTACACTGATCTCACTCTCAGATGGAGATTGTGTTTGTATTTTTCAGGATGCAGCGAGAGAGCTGGGGCCCATATAACCCTACCAACCGACTGTAGGCTGATAGTTGAGATCCTGGCAAGAGAGGAGCCACCACAGTCATATCGTGGAGGGTCCATATGGAGCCCCACATAGAATGATGGGATGAACAAGGGACCCACAGCCACATCCATTCAATCAACACAGGATAAGCCAGGGTGACAGAAACCAATGATTTTTGACACAAAGACCCCTAAGCTCACAATATTAAAGCAGCCTTAATACTCACCCACCATGACTCAGGGAACTGAGCCAAAGAGGGGGCAGAATCTAGATTGTGAGAGCCTTGGTGGGAGAGAATATCAGAGGCATGGCGCCCCTAAGTAACAACACACTTGGGTCATGAGAACCCGGCTGAGTACTAGGCTATCCATGGTCCCCTGCCACAAGGACTGATCCAGAGGGCCCATGGAGGAGGATATCCAGCTGATTGGGGATGAGGAGGGGGAATTGGGGATAACAACTCATTGTTTGCCCACTAAATAATGAAACTCATAATGGACAATTAAAAAAATTGCCAAACCTAAAAGAAAAACAGGAAGTATAATAAGAAAAAACCATTAACGCAAGGAAGTGAAACCATCCTGAGACTGTTTCAGCATGGTAATTGAAGCTAGTCAGAGAATGATAAACAGGATGAGCAGGGAGACATCTTTTCAGGTTCTGAAGTGTTCACAAACTTCCAGAGACATCACTAGGAGTTGACTGGAATTAAATAAAGATAATGTGAGTAACAGCAGGAAGGAGGAAAGAAACCTTCAAGGACAAGAGTCTGCAAGGGACAGAGATTTGAAATGGATGAAGAAAATAGGGAATGGTATAAACACACTGGGCTGCCTCAAGCCCACCTTGTCAACTCCAGGGTGACACAAGGTACAGGAGGAGATGGGTTAGTCTCAGGGGAGATCTTGGGTCAGTGAAGGCAGAGAGGAAGAGAAGATGCTTCTGGCAGATAACTTGAAAAAGCAAAGCATTAAGAAATTGAGGTTCCTGAGGCTTCTGCCAGTGTGTGCACTTGGGATGGTGGCGAACCTAGACTGTAATGGGAATAAAACTCAGCTGGCTCTTGTGAAGGAAACATTCATACCTGTTTCCCGTTGCTGACTGACATCTCTAGAGTTTGAATTTAGTCATATTTACTCAAATACATTTTGATGATTCAATACAGAATTGTGTATTGGCAGTAGGCATAAATATGCTTAATGTTTCAAATAAAAATGATACTCACTTGTGGGACAAATTATTTAAAATTTGTATATAAATCTATTTCATCCCAGAGTGATTGAGTGTCATGAGTTGTGTGGTATAATTTGTAAAAATATTATTAAAGGCTTTGAACATCATTTTCTTCCAAGCAGATGCTAACCCGGTAAAGGAAACGATTTATATTCATCTAGAATCTGAGAATTTTGAGAGAAGTTATAAGGGCTTTGATGAACCTTGAAAAAATACACAGATAAATTTGCCTAATTGTTCTGACATTTGTCATCCTTAATTTTTTATTAGTTATCACAACAAAGCTGAGCCCAAAAATCTAGTTAGAAAAGGATTTAAAAAAGATAAGTAGAACAATTAAATGGAGAAAGGGGATAAGGCATCTGCCCTGCCTTTTTCTTGCCTCCAAGATCCCCAACATGGTGGAGTTAGGGTCAGTCAGGCTTGTGTGTTTTTGCGAGTTTCTGTCCTGCCCTGCTCAGCACAGTTCAGTTGGATCCTGGCTTTGCATTTCTGCTGTCTTTTATCAGTCATTTCCTGTTTGGTGTGAGCTAACCATTCGTTGGTGGATTGTTTTTTTTCTCTGAGTCATCTTACTTGAGAATGTCAGCCATGGGCTCACTGGCACATGCTGTATTGCCAATCTGTGATTCTCACTTTGGGCCATTTCTGTTGCTGGTGTGTCTTCTACTTGCAATTTCCCTTCGGTCGCCATCCCCTATTTTAAGAGAGCTCAATCCATGTGCAGAGAAATATTATAGGTTAATCTCAGCAGGATGTGTGAGAAAGAGACCTTGGAAACAGGATGAGGCTTGGAGTGTCAGAATTCTATTTGCGGAGACTTGATCCTTGCTTACATGGACTGATCACAGTTGCTGAAAAAAAATAACTCTGCAATATTTTCATGAATTCAGCCATATGGCACTGCCCTACCTGAGCCATCATTCTGTTTTTCCTTACAGACACCGAGGAATGCAATATGGACATCCCGTCTGACTGCACAGTATACAAACTCTTTACCTAAAGCTGCTGATGGGTTTCATTTATCCAAGGGGCTGTTTATTAATGTGGATATTTTTTATTGCTTATTTACATATTGCTCAGAAGCCTGCCTACAACATGGAGATGATTAGCATGCACGCCGTTTCTGAGGAGTAAAGCTCACTCCTACACAATAGGACACATCAATCACAGACACACAAGGCATTTTAGGGTCTCTATTTCCATGCTTCATGGGAACAGTGATGCGAAATCACTCTATGAAGAACACTCTGTACAACTTCCTTGGAGTTTTAAGTAAATATTGACAGGTGCTCAAATACTGGAAGTCTGTAGGGTGTTTTATAGAAGGACCCTGGGGATGAGTGTCTTGAAATAGACCCGGAGAGTCAAGATCTTGAAATAAGATGGACTCAAAATTATTTCTGGGTTTTCTATCCAACACCATGTACATGCTAGGAAAATACTATTTGAATCAATCTGGTTTTCATCTATAAACTAGAAAAAACATGAGAGCTATCATGTAGGATTATAAGGATTGTGTACTATGTCCATATTATTTAAAATGGTATTAAATTTTTTGGGACTGAGCAAAGTAAAGAAGTAAAGAGCATCATATTCGCCTAACCCCACAGTCCTTGAAGTGTATGTTCCCAGTACCTGTGGCAGTGACAGGGAAGAGGTGGAGAATCAATCCACATTTGTTTCACCAACTCTAAAATTGACTCATTCATATGAAAAATGGTTAATGTGTCTAAATAGTTATTCATATTTAAAGGAGATGAAATAAGAATTTTATAGATGATGTTTGGATAATTTTCTGGCAAGAAAAGAAATCGAACCTGAAACAAATTTAGATTTTCTTTCACTCTTTATTTGCCTTAAATACATTTAGTTTAGAGGTGGAAATGATGTGTGGGGAACACCCACAGCAGCAGAAGAATAGGAACATAATTCAAGTGTTTTCGTCATTTCTATCAATTGCCTTAATTCTCTGGAATGCTACTCTGCCTAAGTACAGATATGTAACTGTTTCATTATTTGACAAAAAACCTGTGTAATGCCCAGGACAGTGTCTTGAACACAGGACTTCAATATTGGTTGAGTAGATTTTCATCTCTTTATATCAAATTCACGGAAAACGCATAATGACACGTATTTTATCTTTTTCCTAAAATTGAGAAGCCCATATATCCTTATATTCTGAAATTTTTTATTTCAACATTAGAAAAAAAACTTTTCAAAACTCTTTTTTATTTATTTCTTTTTGAGGAGAGAGAAAGAGAACAAGAGAGAATGGGGGTATCAGGATTCTCTTGCCATTGCAAATGAACTCTAAAAGCATGAAACACTTTGTGCACCTGGCTTTATGTGGGTACTGGGGAATCAAACCCAAGCCATTTGACTGCAAGCAATTGCTTTTAACCACGGAGTCATTTCCCCAGACCTTAGAAAAAAAAAACTTTTATTGTTAATGATTTCTACTTCATTTTAATGGTCATTTAAGTTTTTTTAAACCCTAAATTTGTTTCAGATTAAATCTAAACTCTGAAGTTTTGCTATCCATAGCAATAAAATTCATGTCATGATGGCCCTTATTTTTTTTTTCCCTTGGAGACTCAGCCATGGAGAGAGGACCTCATGACAGCAAGTTTTGTGTGAAGACTGTATATTAATTATTTTCTCTTTTCATTTTTATCTGATAAAGCTTCCAGGTGGATGGCAGATCGTAGAAACACATTTTCCTGCTATCTTATAACACACTGAGACACTTGATTTGCAACACGGAACACAATGACCTGACCATGTAACTGTCAACAGCAAAACTGGGTATACACCTTATGTTTGAATTTCCAAATTTTCACATTGATTCTGACACATTCAGGAAGCTATGGTCTTTATCTGTCAGTGGTGTTCACTTAGAAGTTTGTGAATTTTTTAGCATCAGTATGTGTGTATTTGTGTGCATGTGTGTAGAAATGTGTGTATGCATATGGACATATAGACCAGAGGTCGATGTTGAGGAGGAAGGGGATCTTCCTCAATGGCTCTCTACCTTATTCTTTTCAACAACATTTTCTTGAAAATATGTGAATGTAGTGTAATATAATTTATTATGCCACCTTTACCATCTTTTGCCTCCCCACCTCTTCCAATAAATCCCTTCTTCTTCCCAATTAGCTCCTCTTCTGTTTTTCCCTCCTCCATCATCCAATTTGAAATGTTGATGAGCTCAATATTCTGCAGGTCTTGTGGGATTGCCCATTATTCTGAGACAGAGTATCTGTCTGGACATAGAGTTCACTGATTTGGCCATAGGCATTCACCATCTCTGCCTCTCCAGTGCTGGGAATACACATGCACACAAGCATACCAATCATTTTATGTGCCTATTGGAGATCTGAATCCAGGCCTTCTTGCTGGAGGATACACCCCATATCCTTAATGAAATTTGAAACTATACCAATTCCAGTTCAAGCTTGATGAGAACCAAGACACAGAATCATAGCTCCCTCTCAAACCCAGTTTATATGCTGTACTGGAACCAGAGCAAAGGTCAATAGAAGATGAATTTTTCTCTCTTCTTAAGCTCTTGTTATAATAAAACCTCCAATAATTATATAGTCAGCTTTGACACAATAATGGAACAGAGAATGTGAATCCAAGATTCCTTCCCTGTCTTTAGGTTGTGTGACCCCAGGCAGATAGATTGTTTCAACTTTGTTATCCCTCACAGAGGAAAGGAAGGGTTTTGGTTATTTAATTTTGACATTTATTATTTCTCTAAAATTTTATGATCTACAAACTAGATAGGCTCAGGTAAGTTATTAAGAAATAAAGATACAGTGATGTGAAACAAAGCAAGTCTTTCTTTCCCAATGAGCTCCTGAAATAACAGGAGACTCCATAGTCTTGTTTATATGTGTGTGACAAAATGTCAGGGAAAGACCCTGTTGTAGACGATGTCATTTATCAGCTCTATACTTCCACATGCTTGAGGAGTTCACAGTCACTCTGAATTTGTTCCTTTGAAGTTCAAGGATAAACAAACTCCAACAAAAATAGCTTCCCGATCTGTCCATAGGTGTGCTATGAAAATATTAAATGCCTTAAAAATACCAACAGCAAATATGAGAATAATTTTTTGATCACACTGGTGCATGTGTGGCTCATCTCTGCACAGTAACATGTTGACAACACAGCAATAATGATGTTTAATTCAAACAATCATTTGATGGCAGGCAGGATGGAAAAAAATATTTCTGATATATTCATCATGTTTTTGTGTTCCGGGATCATCTTGCAAAAGCAGACTTGAATCCTTCCAAAATGCGTGGTCCTTCGATTTGAGCTGATAGAATATTATGACTCCCTTTGTCTTCTGTTTTGTGATTTTTGCCAGTAGTTGAAAAAAGAAGAACAATAGAGTGTACATGAATAGAACTGAGCATTAGAGAAGGTGTAAAGATACTGAAAGCTGACAAGAGAAGAACACTAATGAACAAAAAAAAATCATTCTAAATTCTCCACTTAGGGAACTCTATACCTATAGCTGGGTGTCATTGATTTCCTCTTAGAAAGAATACATTGTTTATTCAAAGGGAACTAATTCCTTCACTAATCCCTAAATGCAATTTATTTCTACTAGCATGGAGTTCTTACTAGCTATCTAAAGGATAGGTGTGGATGTTTCTGGTCTTTGTGGAGAAAAGATCCACATGAGAAGTAATACAGCCTCACATCCAGCATTTTACAATTATCGATTGATTTATTTGGACCCACATTCCACATATATTGTGACTATTTCTCTAATACCTATCATGATCAACCTTTGCCAGAAAGTCAACTGCTACATCAAAATGACCTGCCACGACACATATGTTGTTTATGGAGATTGTAAAGTTGTCATGGAAGCCCTGCCCCCTTTCCCCAGCTATCTCACCTCATTGTGGTGCTTTCCTGCTCTTTGTCATGAGCAAATTTCCTTTGTTCTCCTTGAGTTGGCTATGCTGTCAATGAAGCACTTCCTCAAAGAAGTACGGCAGTGTTTGGATCTATGTGCTCCATGTGGATGGACTGAAAAGATTGGAAAACACAATTGTGCTCTATCAACCACATACAGAATTTTTTTTCTGTCATTATTCCCTAAACATTTATCATTTATATTGCATTTGGCATTGTAAGTAATCCAGGGATGAGTTAAAGTATATGGGATGAGATATCTGTAGGTTATATGTAAATCCTACACCATTTCACATAGAGTATTTACTAGAGTATTCGTGGAGTATATGTTTGCATCTGTGAGTATACCAGAACCAAAGCCCCATGCACACTTTCCTATGGCTCCAGAATTTTCACTCCATGTTCACGCCTATTAATTTGTTACTTAAGATACAATAAAATGCTAAAATATTGAACAACTCACTGGTACTTGAATGGGTAAAATTTAATTTTTGGATTTACATGACTCCTAAACTTTGCCCCTATTTATTATCTTAAAAAAACCAATAATGAATCAATACCATAAAATCCTTATTTTCATATAGTAAGGAAGCTGTGGACATGGTCTGGTAAGAGGGACCTTGAATAGGGTAGGAGGAAGCCTAACCCCAAGACAAATTGCTCTGGCCTGTAATTCCCTCTCCCAGTCATTGGTTACTTCCCACACTGAGCTGTTGGTTGAAGAGACCCATGAGGTCCCCAAAACAAGACTGGCTTATGTCAAAGCTCTTGAACACCCACCACAGGCAAAAGATAAGACCCTACTGCTGAAGATTCCACAGAGTGTTGTCACACAATACTGAGAGACACTGCTGGATTCAGAATGGTAACCAGCTCCCAGATGGTAGCCTGTATAATGCTGGAATGTTTTACATGAGCTGCCAGGGGAAACTGGTCAATGATATTTGGAGAGCAGAGTTCATTGATATACAACACTTACTGATGTTACTAGAATGCTGAGGACACTGCTATATCGTAAAGACAAGCCATGAAGTGCTCATTTGTGCAATAGTGGAGCTAAACCAAATTGGATAATCATTAGATTGCTAATGATTGGGGAAACCAAGAACATGGGCTCCAAGCAGAACCAGAGATCTAGAGAGAGGCTACTCTCATTAGAGTCTCTCCAAATTAACAACGTTTGTCTCATTTGATCTATACTGATCTCACTCTCTGTTGGAGATTCTGTTTGTATGTTTCATAAGGCAGCAAGAACCGTGGACAACCCAATTCTACCAATAGCACCAGAGATGATGCCTTACCCTCAGCCAGGAGATAAACCACCCCTAACTTATGATGTAGAGCCCAGACGAAACCTTTGAGGAAGTGGTGAGATGAGCAAGAGACCTACCTCCACAGCAAGTCAAATAACCTGTGACAGGATAATGGAGATAGACACTGAGGATGCCCATCATAGTCCTAAGGAGAAATCCAGAGACTCTTAAATTCTCAACAATAAAGCAAACCTAAAACTCATGACTCAGGGATCTTACCAAAAGAGGAGGCAGAAAGATTGTAAGAGTCATGGTAGGGGAGAACATCCAGAGTTATTGCCCCCTCTCAACAACAACACAAAAGAAATAAAATGGCTACCTCTTGTACAATCCACAATTCCTTATGCCATCCTCTCTGGTCCAGAAAACCCAATGAGGAGGCCCTCCATTGGTTTGGGGCCAGTGAGGAGTGAAAAGAGGGTATCATCATAGCACCTGCTCATGCAATACATCTAATTATTAAAAATAGATATGCTAATTGAAAAACTTCTCATCTATATCACGGCATCAAGGTGTTCCATTCCATTAAGTTATCTTAACAATTTTTACATTTGTTGAAGCATATTTCATTTTACTTTTACAAACAAAGCATTTTTGGGGAAATATTTTATGTATTTTCTTCTTGTTTACAAGACTACAGTGATTTTTCTTTTCTTAGCTAAGACTGTCTACAGTGTATTAGACCCCAGAGCTGATGGATCTGAGACGAATGCTTCATGTGTCAATCAGTAGAATTTTCTGCCAAACCAAGCAATACCTGTCACTCTTTCCCATAATGGATGTCTTCATCAAAGGTGGCGAGGGAAAACATAATTGCATTTGCAGTTCGTGCTTCCCCCTCTCTCCTTTCCAGATGCACCCCCTAGCTTGCCTCCCAGTTCCTGTGTAGCAATGAATTCATCTCCCTGAACTAGGAGGCTCTATGCACATGTTTCTCAAGCCTCTTACAGCCTTCACCTACTGCTCACTTGGAATAGTCTCTTCCTGTCTATCAAGGAAACCTCTTCCATTTTCGTGTACAGATGGTGGGCCCACGGAGATGGGACCAAGTGCCAAGTGACATTGAGTCAT
This sequence comes from Zapus hudsonius, assembly GCA_004024765.1. Classification (NCBI taxonomy): domain Eukaryota; kingdom Metazoa; phylum Chordata; class Mammalia; order Rodentia; family Dipodidae; genus Zapus; species Zapus hudsonius. Next base: position 30,815 of record PVHP010019469.1, read on the forward strand.
CTTCCCTTCTGCACTGGGGCTCAATGTTCTGTAGGGAGAAACTGTCCATTGGTGAGGTGCTGAATATGCTTGGTAAAGCCAACTCTGACCCACAATTATGATACTTTATCTTTGGGAACGTTGTTTCTGCCTGTGTTCTGATTTCATTTCACCCACTTTAAGTCTATAAGACATATTAGTATATGTTTGGAATAATATTGAAGAATGGGTTCACATTCTTCCTCCCAGTTCTCAGGCAGGGCACACAGATCAGAGGACGGGGATGTTGATGTCTGTTGAGGTTTATGTAAGAAGATAAGGAGGCTCTGTCTGATTAGTGTCAGCTCTGGCCCAAATAAATCATGTGACACCATTTTTCTTCATCTTGTCATACTGATTTATTTATCCATAAGACAGAATGGAGAAATCTCTTTTTCTTCACTGCTAGTCTAAATATTGTATCTGTCAAGACGTCTCTGCGTTACTGGCTTGAAGAGAGTTAATGGTAGGGCATGGAGGGTGTACAGCTAAGTAAGAGTGGGTAAGTGATTCTGTCCTTTATAGACACAGGGAGGGATAGGATAAATGCTAAATATATAAGAATTTAGAGATGGAGTTTCAGAAATTGTCTTTGAACATGAGCTTGTGAATATAAGACAGGAAACCAGACAGAGAGATTGTTTTTTTTCTATATAATACCTGCAAAGTGCTCTATCTCACTATGAGATATAAAAATGACAGTGAGATAAGAACACAGAGTCTCGATGGCTCAGTCAGTAAAGCACTGGTCATGTAACCATGAGGACCTGAGTTCAGGTCACCAGCATCCGCATAAAAAGCCAAGTGCTGTGGTATGCTTCCATAATCTCAGAACAGAGTAAGTGAATATAAGAGAATCCCTGGGTACCCAAGTTAGTGTGCTCCAGGTTCTATGAAAGATTCTGTCAAATCCAAGTGAATATTGACCTCTAGCCTCTGGCCTCTACACACACACACACACACACACACACACACACACACACACACACACA